>JAKSZP010018931.1:0-60720 GCA_022478985.1 Massospora cicadina | reverse complement strand
AAATTGTATAAAATTTTTTTAGGTTTACTTCCATCATAGCACTATGTATTAATATTATGTCATATAAAGTTTTTAAGCATCATATTTGCTGTCTATTATATATTGACAATAAAACCTATAAAATTAAAATTGTTCACAACTTATAAATAATAATTCTATAAATGCAAAACTTTAACAGCTCTAAAAATCTGTTACATTAGAATACTTAATGAATGTTTGGAGGGTAAAATATAATACAGTTTTTAAAAAATATTAAATATTTCTTCTCAGTATTTTTGATAGGTATGGCATATATGAATCATATAATGAGAAGCTAGGATGTAAGGATATAGTTTTAAAATATACTTTCTATGTGGAATAACAAGTGGGATGTATTTTTACTTCTATACTTAAGTAGTTCATATGTAATAGTGTAAAAACATAGAAAAAGTATAAAGAAAAGTATAGAGGTTGTTTATAGTAGAGCATTAAACAATTATGTGTAAGGTAATTCTATCTCTGCTTGGCGTAACTTTCCAAGAGAATTAATTCAGTAAATTAAAAATAAACACTTTAATCGCACACCAAAGTCTTGCTCTGATGTTGTTGGATCCCCCACCAATTGTCCCAGTGTGGGGTAGCAGCAAAACTCCCCCTCCATTTTCCATCCAACAGGAAAACGCGCTCAGACTGGCTCGCCCAGTCTATCCAAACCCTTGGGACTATTTGTTCCTCCCAAGGATCTCAATGCCCATCTCACTCAAACCCAAGAAGTGCCCCACTTCCCCCCTGGTGCTCCCCCAGAGCAACATGCATTTCAGCCTTAGGGTCAAATATGGGAAATTCTTCCCCTATGATGACCAAGCCATTATCAAAATGGCTCAGGCGGTGATGACACCAGCCTGTTTTATTGACTTCCACCCCTATAAGGAGTACTTTGATCTTGGCTTCCCCTGTGAAGCTGATGCAGCCACTGCAGCAATGGTGCCACTAATATTCAATAATATTCCCCATCCAACAACTTAGATCTGGCTCCCAATGGACACCACCTTGGTGGTCCAGCTTGCTGGTTTGCCTACCCACCTCCCCCCCTGAAGTGCTCCACCAGGAGCTGATGGAAGGTTTGGCAGCCTACGGCGCCTTTCCATCCTACAATTTGTGGTCCCAAATGGGACCAAATGCCTCGCTGGGCCTCGGGCATATGCCACAATCAGCCCTGAATTTATGAAAATTTCTTTGGCAATTCCCCCTTGTGCCACCATCCCATCTGCCCCTGACCATCCGTTCTGGGCCCGCGTTAAGGGCGGACGGATGATTTGTCCATCCTGTTTTGAGTTAGATCACTCAAAATGCAAATGCCCATACACAGAAACTCCTGCTGATGCTGAAAGTTTGCCTGACGCCCACCAATCTGCTACCCACCCTGCGCCAACTCCAACATGGGGTACAATCCTACCTTCCCCTCCTCCAATGCCTGATGCTGCAGCTGCACCTACAGCCACCAATCAGCACCCACCTTACCCCAATGCCATAAGTAATTTATTCAACCAAACATTGGATTGGATCCCAGTTCAATCCCATGCATCCGCAAATGCATCAAACAAACCTCAACCATACGCTGATTCCCCAATCCAATTCAACCAAAATCCATGGGAATTATTGGATGAAATTGACAAATTAGGTAATGTCATTGAAGAACTGATGCTGCAAATTGAGCGGCTCTGTAACGCAGAATGGGATGCAAAATTCCTGCCTCATAAATATGTCCCACAACCTAATGCCAAACCATTCTACAGTGACCACCAGCTTGCAGTAGAAGCAGCTGCCACACCAGATTGCCATCCGCTTTACAAAGCTGCCACCAAATCTGTGGCTGCGCTCACAGGAGAAATTCTACCTCCCATCATTCCCAAAAATCTTACTGCACAAAGTAAGATCAACATGAAAACTTTACACAAAAACGTCACTGAAGCCATCCAGAATGTGGTAACAGTAGCACGGAATCCAAAAGAAAAATAACCTGAACCAACATTGCCACATTTGTTAAATTCCCAGACACCCACCTCAAAGCTGAAGACGCTTTAGGCAAATACATCGTTGGTATAATGTTGGCTGGCAACTATTTGTAAGTTCCAGTCATCAAGGATATTGAACCCCATGCTGTCGATGCCCCACACCCTTACTATCTGCCTTAACACGCACCCTACTCTGGGATGAGATGGATGCAACCAAAGATGAGCCCCCCAATCCCCCCTCCCCATCCACCATGGAGGGATAGCAGTATTCGCTGCCCACCTGGTTGGATTTTTGTTAGGTATGATTCAATCAATCCGTCTATTTTGGGCGTTTCATTTGAATTGTTATTTTTTATTAGGATTTTTAGTTTTAGTTTGGTAATGTCCATCCCCTGGTCAGCTTACCTCGGTTAAATAAAAACAATTATGTGTAAGGTAGAAGATAATAAAAAGGTCCTGATGAACATACATGTTATTGTCATTCCAATGTAGTAATTGCAATGAATGTTTTATAAATAAATTTATAATGGTGTATGTTATAATCAGTCTCTTGTAATATCACATATATTATGTATATTTTTAGTTTTAAAATTAACTACTAGTATGTTTTAGTTATATCATCCCTGAAAATTAAATGAAATAAGATAGATAAAAACTGTTAGGCTAAAATAAATTCAGTTGTTGAGTCTGAAAATGGGCTATCTAGCATTACACTAAGAAAATAGGTCTAAGCGAATAAAAATAAAAACTCATATAATCCAATATTAAACACATTAAAAAATTAGCTTCTGACTTTTATGTGCTTATAGATAAATATAATTTTTGTAACATATAATTTATGATATTCTTCTTTTACAGAGTCATAATAGCTTATAAATTATATATATACCCTAATATTATCAGCTTTTTCCATATTAGAATATATGAAAGGCACATCATTTAGCTATTTACTTTACATAACATGAGTTAATAAAATACTTAAAATTTCTTGTTAATTGGATGATAAGCTCAAATAAACTGCTGATACTTCTTTTGAGATATCATTGGTTCTGTGAACTTCCTATGTCACCTGTTATACATCTTTTTAAAAAAATACTAGACTCTGAGAAAAGTACTAGTGGTTTAAAGGGCTTGATTGTGATATATACTTAGGGTTCTCAGTGAAAGTAACTTTTTATTGTCACTAAGTAGCTGCTATAATTGGTGGCACTTAAATTTTGAATTAGAGACTGTGCAAAGAGTGATATGTGTAGGTATATCTTGTAGATATGTTTCTTCAGGGTATCTTAAAAGAAAATAAGGGATACTATTCTGAGATGGGGATCTAGTAGTTACACAATAAAAACTCAGGAAACCAGATCAGTTCAGAGTTGTAGAATTAGAATTTAATCTGTTTTTAGGGTTGTCCTGCTCAGGGAAAATCCTGACAGTATTGTAAGAATAATTAAGGCTTAATAAGGGGGCGATAAAAGTTGTGTTAATAGTATTAAGTCTTAGATCTTTGCCTTTAACCAAAGGCGACTTATTTAAAGTCAGGATGTATCCTAATTTATATATGAATAGGATACAAATTATGTTTCTTTCTGATCTAGCAACAACAAACATAGTCTATTCCTATTAACAGTATATAAAAAAATTATTTATTAAACCCTTTATACTGAATTACATAAAAAGAAGATTTTATCTGAGTTACTAAATTATGTCCTTGATAAGTTTAAGGCTGTTTAAATTTCAGATATCAATTTTAGAGTTATACTTTTTATTAATTGATATTACTCCTTACCCTAAAAAAAATTCCACATCATAAAATTATAAGTATTACTTACCTTATTTTATACCAGATTTGATTACCTATCATTAATTTTAGCTTAATGTTCTATCTAATAAATTATTTCTAATTAATTTTCAAAGATAATAGATTATTTCCTGGGTTTGTGCTATAAAGGCGGTAGTTATAAAACCATTAAACCCACCAAAGAAACTCTGAAGACCAAATAACGTTTATAAGGTTAATGAAAATTCTGTTGCAGATCATTCAGAAAACCAAGATGTCTCAGGAACTCAGAAAGAATGAAAAACCACCCTATACCACAAAATTTTTAAGATCATAGTAATATGAGGTAATTAGAAATTATAGTACAAAGCTTCAACTTGTTTATATTTAAGCATTACTGTTCCAGCTATGTTTATCAACTAAAAAATCCATAATTTACACATAAGTCTTATATTTCAGTACTAAGAGTAGAGTGATCTGTTCAATATGCCTGACTCAAAAGTTGTCTAATACAAGTAATCATCACTCATGTTACTTACCAACTGTTTGCATTTAGATATGAGGATTGATTATTAAAAGATGACTGACTAAGATTTTTAAAATTAGTCAAAGATCACCACCTGAGTCAATCTTAAACTGATAGGACCAAACAACTGCCTCACTAAAAATTATCAATAAGGACCAAAGAGGCTGCAACAAGAATTTTCTCATTAAAGTCAAAACTAACGCCAATAAGAGCTGACCTAAACAATATAGGATACTGATCCTCATAAATAATGTAAATAATGCTTGGTCAAGGGAGGTAAAAATGTAAAATAAAAGATAAAACAAGGTATCAGAAAAAAAATTCTATTGGAAGTGTTAAACAAAATCATGGCCGCTTTTAAAGAAGATATTTCAAGCAATCCAAAATTCAAGAGTATAAAAGTATATACATCCTTACAAATATAATAAATCTCTTATATCATCTATACTTAATTTTATTATTTTTTCATTCTTTGATAGATTAATATCTTTAGCTTATAGACAGTCTTAACCACGTATGGCCTCACAAAAACCTTTTATGTAAAAAAGTAGTGTATATCATTGTATAAAAAAATTATAATTTGGGAGTTATCCCCAAATATCTAACTAAAACTAACAAGTTAATCCAACTACATGACCTAATCATTCCTTGCTGTCTTTATGATATAAAAAACCAATGAGATTGTTGCCTGTTACAGAGGGCCTCTGAGTTGTCCAAGTGAAACTGTCCATTTTAAACTAAAATCTCTATCAAAGGATCTACTCATCCTTTCAGAGTGAGTGATGTTACTATAAAATTAAACAACCTCTTAGTTCCAGTGGTTTCCCACTTTATCCCCACCTTTGAAAAAACTTCTCTTTAATATATGGAATTATTGTCTCCTTCTTTCTTTTCTTTAAAAAAGAATTAAACAAGGATAAAGATTAGCAGAAGGTGAATATCTTTCAACATAACCTAAACTTGAAGTCTAACAGACTATTGTCCCTTTCTAAAGGATTGTCACACCTAGGAACGTGTTAGAGCGGTTTTAGCTCAATTTTTTTGTGAGTGACCAATTGCTATAACACCAATTGAGTCTTAATGCAATGCAACTTCTTAAAGTGGAAAGTTAGCTAGACTTTTTAATCAGTTTTATGCATATATTCAACTATTAATTACTACAAATCTTGTTACTTTAAAAGTGTTATTACTGCAATATTATCTTCCCTTACAGCCTATCCCAAACTACAAATAGAAATAATTGTTATGGATCATGATAATATAAATAGTAATTGCAAAGCCACTCAGGATGGATTAATATTCAAATCAAAATACAGAATACCGCTGATACAGTCATCCATATTGTTTGGGTCAAGATGAGCAGAGAAAATGATAACACTAGCCAAGTAATTCCAAAATTTGAAACATAGCTGGGGACTACAACCTTGAAATTTTTAAATAAATAGCAATAAATATGGAAGGTTAAGATTTTTTTGATAAACTAATGGAAAGTCAAAAGAAAAAGGAGTGACAGCAGAACTTGTTAGGGACTAATTCCTGATAAGCTAAATGAAGAGAATAAAAGGGGAGTGCGTTAATGCCTGAAAATTTCTTCACATACAATTTCCCTAGGATTGGCACTAAAGCGCTTTTGATTCTAATTTGTAAGAAATCTAACCAACTAGATCAATACCCATAAATTCTACATAAAAATTTGTGGGCGAAATTCTACCTAACAAGCAAGAGACCATTTGCTAAGAGGAGGCCAAATTACGCCCAAGTTCAGGGCAGGTAAGAGTGGTCCCATTTTTAATTGAATGGGTTTGGCACGCTAATCCTGTTGTGTAGGCACACCTTGATTGGTGGCAAGGAATGAATTTGGATATGAAATCTAAAGTCTGAAATCAATTCAAACAATTTAATTCCATAAATATTAACTTACTCTTAATAAAAGAACTCAAGATAGTAGAAGATGTCTTCTGGCATGGTAGTAAACTACAACCTTCCTGTTGGCGATGGCTTCTAGCCACACCACCTCCTGAAACGCCCCCTGAATCATCTACACTCACCCCTGGGTGGTAAGAAGAGGAGAAAAATGGAGAACTTTTCAGGGGAGGCTGTCATCCACCTCTCATACACAACGTGTATTAGATTTCCCAGGTTGATAAGGGGAGGAAGCCTTCTTTGCCCCCTTCTTAATTATTAAGGGATACATCTCCCAGTTTAAATTCAGGGTTCACTCCCTAAACTTTGGAATAACAAGACTCTTAAGTTTTATTTTTATATGTAAGATAAAGGCAGGTATGATTTATGTCCCTTTATTCCCTAATAATGATGCCTCTGCTCCTTATCATCTCTGCTGTAAATCTCAAATTCATGCAGTTGATGTAAAATTAATTAAGTAAATTGCGCTTATTGCTAGAGAAAACGCCACATAGCAAAGGAATGTTACCTCTGGGATTTTTAGAAAGTATAAAAAAGACTTTTTAGCTTGAAGAAGGGACTTTTATTGACAAAATTTGATACCTAAAAAATCTATTTTCTAAAATGTCCAACCTGATGTTAATGCCTCTAATAGACATATGAATAAACCTTTTTATTGATAAAAATGAAGAAGTTACTTAGCATCATTTGGTTCCAGATTCTACTATGATCCTTAATATGCTCTTGTAAAGACCAGGGGAGCACAAGTTCACTTTACTCAACTTGCAGTTTTTTCAAGGAACCACCTATATGACCAAGCAACTAGTAGGAAGAGGCCTTGAAGACCTCTAAATGCTAAAAGTAAGCATTTCATGGAGTGTATGTTGACCGCAATGCATCAAATGATACATAAAAATGCGTTGACGAAAAAAATGACAACCTTAATAAATTGTCAAAGGAGAAATTTTTATTAAAAACCGAGGAAAGAAATAAAATAGGCCAGTACTCCTAGTTTTAAGGGTACTGGACTATATAAAAATCAGGCTTTGGGTTTATTACACTCTTCTTGGGGGCTGCACTCTCTTCTTAAGTTGCAGGTTTTTAGTTTTACCTTGAAAGGGAATGGGTATATTGCAGAATGTTGCATGGAGTGGGATTGTGTAAGGGTCTTGGCTCCAGCTATCAAGCTGGATAGGGCCATACACCAATTTAGAACCAAAAAAAGGTTCAAACCCTAGGGCCCTGCCTCTCAACCAAATCTCTGACCTAGGGCATACCCTGGACGAGAGATGGGTGGCTGCTGCCTCTCCCTGTATACCACATGGCTCTCCCACATTCACTTCTAACTCAAACCCATCCTATTGTCAAAATCTTCAAGATTTTATTTTAGAAAATAAAGAAGCTTTTTGAAGGTTTTAGGATAACCCAGAAGCCCCACACCACAGTACCCAATCCCTGCTCCCACTTGGTAGTTCAACTAGGAGTCAGTATTAAATGGGAGAACTTACCTAAAAAGCAAACTTCAAGCAAAAATAAAAAAGAAAGGATAAAAATGGGGATTAAACCCAAAACCCCATTACAAAATCAAAAAAACGAATTTGAACATTTGGAAGTCAAGAAATTGTCCTAAGAATAGCTTAGAAACCTTAGTCAATACTAGCAAAGTAGATTTGTGGATTATATATGTTAATTAATAAACTCAAAATTTAGAAATCATTTCCTCTATTGCAGTTCAGCTTAGCATCTCTCTCCCTCTCATACTATAAGACCTAAAATCCTGCTAATGGTAAGGTGTTGGGTTATTTCTTTAATTTTTCATCATCTCTAAAAATTCTACTAAAAAATCTCCTTTTGGCATTTTTTAAAAAAGTAAAAAGACATATGGGAAACAATTCCATGGGTTGGAGATTTTCCAACACCCCCTCCAATGCGCCCACCCAGAGCTTTCTGAACCCAGCGGTGACTTGTGGACCATGGCTACCCCTATGAGTCTTGGCATACCCATGAAGGGAGCTAGGTCTTTCCATTGTACGCTGGGTTTCTAACATTATAACTCAAACCAAAAGTAGAATTGTGCAGCTGTTAATTCAAAGTATTTTGATTTTTAACGACTCTGCCACCTATCTATTTTATCTTCATTTTAAGAGTGCTCCATAATTGTTCCTCAGAATATTTTGGTAAAATCCTAAAGTAGGTCCTATTAGTTTGGGCGCTACAACCAACAATCCCTTTGTATCTCTCACTTCACTGCAAGCAGCCAAAGCTTGAGGACCTCCCTAGTTTGATTACCTGTAGGACACAGCCAGGATTTAAAGCTTAAAAACAGGAGAGAAACAAGCAAAATGGTGGTGAATGTTTCTGAGGAGGAAATAAACCCTACGCTCTTAACTATCGCACCTAATGTTCCTACAAACGCAAAAAGTGTCACAGAGTACAAGAATATGGAGTCACATGCCCACTGAGTGAACTAGTATATCTCTCTAAGGCTGACGTTACCTCCTCCCAGGGGCTGAAGAAGCTATAATGGTTCATTTAACCAGACTCACTCTAATGAATCTCCCTCATACCACAATATTTCAAATGATCTTTGGGGAAGGTTGTGATTCTCATAGACCCTGCAGCCCCAGCTATAAACTCATATCACATATCCCTTATCCATCAGGTGGAGGAAAAACGTCATGTGAACCCTATTTATGAGGATCTTTCAGATGTGCGGCCCTTTTCAGACCCTGATATCCTGAGTCTGTACATTTGTATTATATAAGGGCAGCAGCTATTCCACTCAATTTGTCAACAGAGGTGCCAAACCCACAAACACAGAGTTAAGACATCTGATTCACTCTTTACTCACTTTATGAGTTGGATAAAGCTGATATGTGCTTACCTTTTGTTTCCTATCTCTATTAGGGTAGGACAACGTATGGTAACAGTAACTGCTTTGGGAGATACTGGTGCTACAGGGAATTACATTGACCTTACTGTAGTACAAGTTTTGAATCTGAAATCACCTTAGGTTCCTCAGTCCTATGTGCATCTAGGGTTCCTATGCTCACACTCCCTCTTTGTAAACCCCTGCGTTTTATGGCCCATACCTATGTATTTATAGCAAACTTCTATGCAATCTCTGAGCTTCTATACCGAGTAATTTTATGGTAGGTTGGTGGTGAAGCCAACCAGTATATTTATTTGGAGCGGAACATGTTAGACTTTACTTCCAATGCTCACTCTGAATTTCCCTTCTTTCTCTCTTGGCAAAAGTTAATGCTGTGGCGGCACCTGTGGAATGTTCTACTACAAATATTGTGCCTAAGCTGCCTACTATGCCCCTTGTCCTTAACCCTTGAAGTCAGTTCTTGACGTGGATGGGGTGAATAAGCTGCCAAATCACTCAGAATTTGATCTTGTATTAAGTTAATGGAGGATCTCATTAGGATCAACTATCTCTTTATTCATACACAGCTGAAGAGGACTAGGCGCTAAAGATGTGAACTGATGACATGGTAAAGAGGGTTGTATGGTTAATATAACCACCCCTGTGTCCTCTCCTGTTGTGTTTGCCCAAAATCCTGATGTAATTTAAGGCCATGCGTGGATTATGAACACTTGAACAATGTGACAGTCCCTGATCCTTATCTCTTACATTTGGAGGCAGAAATTTCACATGCAATTTCCAGAGTAAAAGGGTTTCCCAATACTTGATATGGTGAATGCTTTCCATCATGTGCGGGTCAAGACTGTCCAGGATTGGCTGACTGAAATTCTCAACCAGTATGATATACCAGCTTAATGTCATGAAGCTTAGTCTGAAGAAAGCTCCAACTGTTTTCCAGCACTTAATTGATGACGCTTTAGGGGATCTTAAATTGTCTTGCACTATTGCTTATGTGGGAAATATCTTAATCCTTTTGAAAAATGCTGAATAACAAAGTAAGGATTTATTAGCAGTGAAAGAAGCACTCCACAAAGATGTCTTGTTGTTACACCTTCAAAATGAGAGTTCTTTAGAGATGAAGTTAAGTTTCTTGGTAAGGTAATCTTGTAGGACCATCACTCCATTGCAATTTCTAAGCTGGAGGCCATTCTCTCATGGCCCACTAAATAACACAGAAAAAACTGCAGAGCTTCTTAGGTTCAGTTTCCTTTAAAAATTTCTCTCCAGCTATTTCAGAGCTGGCTTCACCTCTTCACCCCCTCACTGGTAAGAATGTCCCATTCGCTTAACACCAGAGTGCCAAGAGGCTTTTAATTCAATAAAAAATTTCTTCACTTAAACTCATGTTTTATGCAATGCTGATGAGGACAAGCCTTATATTGTGGCATGCGACGCCTCTGGTACTGCAGTTAGTGCTGTCCTCCTACAAGAACATAAAGGCGGGAACACCCTGTGAATACTTCTAAAATAAATATAGTGTCACAGAGCGCGCTTGAGCCATTTATGATAAAGAGTTGTTGGTTGTTTTATTTTCCTTAATTCAATGGATGCACCTTTTACAGGTGCAAAGTATATGGTGATTTTGCACACGGACCACAATTACTTACTTATTATTGCAAACACCAAAAGTTATCTCACAAACAAAATAGGATCCATTGCGACCTTATTAGCTTTAAATTCAAGTATGATTTTGTTAGTGGGGCCACAAATATTTTACCTGACCTCTTAAGCCAAAATCACTTATTATCCCATTTTGGAGACAAGTTTTGAGTTGACAACAGAAAATCCTCCCAAGAAGGTCATAGCTTACCCACTTATAACCATTTCTGAGGCTGCATACCACACTCCAGAACCTATCCCAAGTCAAGCTCAATTGCAAGCCCAAAATTAAACTTAAAATAGGTCCAAATCCAAATCTTGAGGTTCCACATCCTCCAGAATTACTGATACTCCTGATGAGCTGGTGGGTGAAGTTACTACATCAGAGCCAGTCCAGCCAGTGACTGAAGTTACTAAATCTGACCCAGTCAGGGTATTTCTTGCCAATGAAGGATCTCCTGGATGCTGTTTTGGCATCCCATTCTAAAGATCCCGAAGGGCGAGACCTCCTGTCAAAGATTGATGCTGATAAAGCCCCTTCTGTATGGTTTTTCTAAAATGATGGGGTAATATATTTTTGTGACAAGATATGATCCTCTATGAGATGCGTTCCCGCGTCATAAGGGAACATCATGATCCACCAGCCATGCGGCACTTTGTCACTAAATATGTATCAATCTAATTATCAAGGGTATGATTGGAATGGACTGACGAAGGAGGGTTCCACCTGGATGAGCAATGATTGAGCTGCGTTAGATCCAAATCAGATAGAACAGGGCAGAAAGGCTTCCTCCACCCGCTTTAATAAGCAGCAGGACCATGGACGCCATTGTCAGTGTACTTTGTTGTAAGCTTACCCAACTCCCATGAATATGAAGCAATCATGGTGGTGTTAAATTGATTAACAAAGTATGCTATTTATATCCCCTATATACGAATCACTACAGCTAGGAACATAAAACGGTTGTTTATGGCACATGTATATGCTCTGTTTGGGGTTCCTCAAAAAGAAATATGAAATAGGGGACTTCAGTTTACCTCACGATTCTGGGAGGCTTTGTGTGAAATGTTGAAGATTAAGACATGCAGACCTATAGCATATCACCCCCAATCTGATGGCCAAAGGGAGCTTACTAACCAGTCCTTAGAGCAAACCTGCAATGCTTGCAACTGGTTCTCAGGATACATGGGTAGTGGACCTCACTATGGCCCAGTTCACATACAAAAAGTCCTTACATAAATCAAAGGGGTGTCACCTATGTATGCTTATTTGGGGCACAACTCTGAGTTCAGTGTTGGGCCACAAGCGCTTATTAACATACCTTCTGCAGATCCCTTTGTTACCCACACCCAGAAGGTGCATCAACAGGTTCAGAGCCAGTTTATTAAATCCACCAATGACGCCAAGAAATCTGCAGACAAGTTAGACGCAAGGCTCATAACTATCAAGAAGGTAATCTAATTATGGTGGATACCAAGAATTTGCACCTCAAGGTGCCATCTCCCAAGTTAGCTTGCAAGAGTGAAGACCTTCCCCAGTTTCCAGGTGCTTACAATGGATCCTTTTGCGTGGAACCTCCCCACACATTTGAAAATTCAAAAAACCTCAAAGCCTCTTCCTTATCACCATTTAAAGGACAGAAGCCTGTGGAGGTGGATCCCATCATGGTTGAGAGTGCCACAGAGTTTGAGGTAGAGCAGATCTTGAACTCACTAAGAGTCAAACGCGATTTAAAGTACCTATTATTTGAAAGGTATATCCATCTTATGAAGATAGTTAGTTCCCTCCAAAAAGTGTAGGAACTGTCAAGAGTTAATTATTCAGTTTCACAAGGCCAACCCCTAGGCACCTTCTCCCTACCCCCTTAAGAAGTCAACGATTGTAGCCATCAAACTCCCAACCCTGCACAGGAACTATGCTTTGTCTAGTGCTCCTTATGGGGTGGACCCTGTCCTTTTGGGAACGAGTAATGTAATGGTATTAGATGTGTGGCGGCTCCCCCTTTTGGGTTGAGCACCACTAATGCTAAAAAAGTAATGTAATGATATTGGCTCCAGCTATCAAGCTGGATAGGGCCATACACCAATTTAGAACCAAAAAAGGTTCAAACCCTAGGGCCCTGCCTCTCAACCAAATCTCTGACCTAGGGCATACCCTGGACGAGAGATGGGTGGCTACTGCCCCTCCCTGTATATCACATGGCTCTCCCACATTCACCTCTAACTCAAACCCATCCTATTGTCAAAATCTTCAAGATTTTATTTTAGAAAATAAAGCAGCTTTTTGAAGGTTTTAGGATAACCCAGAAGCCCCACACCACAGTACCCAATCCCTGCTCCCACTTGGTAGTTCAACCAGGAGTCAGTATTAAATGAGAGAACTTACCTAAAAAGCAAACTTCAAGCAAAAATAAAAAAGAAAGGATAAAAATGGGGATTAAACCCAAAACCCCATTACAAAATCAAAAAAACGAATTTGAACATTTAGAAGTCAAGAAATTGTCCTAAGAATAGCTTAGAAACCTTAGTCAATACTAGCAAAGTAGATTTGTGGATTATATATGTTAATTAATAAACTCAAAATTTAGAAATCATTTCCTCTATTGCAGTTCAGCTTAGCATCTCTCTCCCCCTCATACTATAAGACCTAAAATCCTGCTAATGGTAAGGTGTTGGGTTATTTCTTTAATTTTTCATCATCACTAATAGTAATTCTACTAAAAAACCTCCTTTTGGCATTTTTTAAAAAAGTAAAAAGACATATGGGAAACAATTCCATGGGTTGGAGATTTTTCAACACCCCCTCCAACGCGCCCACCCAGAGCTTTCTGAACCCAGCAATGCCTTGTAAACCTTAGCAATTCTTATGGGTCTTGGAATACCCACAAAGGAGTCCAAGTCTTTACCTTGCACGCTTTAGCCTAACAGATTGGGAGTGATGTTAGGTCAAGCCATAATTGCTGTTCTTAATTTAGCTTTACAAAAAACCAAAAAAAATTTGGTTAAGGAGAGCTTACCCTAAGATGTCCAGCTCTCAATTGACAGTTTTAGTCAGAAAGTTGAAAGGGATATCATGGAAATAGAAAAAGGGAAAGTTGGAAGTTGGAATAAAAAAATAAAATAATAGCAAAATAAAATATCTTACCTTAAAAATAAAATACAAAGGAAAGTAACATTTGTAAAATTGGAGGATTTGTGAAATCAAGAAAATGAAAAATTAGTAGAAGTAGGAACAACTTATCTAGCAAAATCTGCCATTTTGGCAGTGTATCTGAGAGATTACTTTGTAAAAGAGATTGATTTTCTCTACATACACATCGCTAGGCAAAGTTAGGATAGTAGAAATTCTATAAAAAATTGTAGTAGGCACCAATTGACTAATTTCTTGTTAAGGAAAGCCCCACACTCCCACAGTCTTAGAGTATAATCACGCGCATTTCAGTCAAAGTCTACTTAATGTCCATAATGGTTATCATCAAAGAATCCTTAGTAAACTTTTTTTTGTATAATAAAGTCAAATCTTTTTTCTCTTGTCCTCTACTATCACATCGAATATGGAATCGCTGGCCATCATTGTACCTGGTCTATTGGAGCTTACTTCTAATTTTCCATTAGGTTAAAAGGTTTTTATCTACACTTAAGTAATAGCATAGACAATTTAGCTATGAAATTCTATTAGTTATTCAGTTCCTTTGTAAGTTTGCTTTTATAAACAAAAGAAAAGGATTTTTTTATTAAAGGTGGGCATTGTGTTTCCCTTGTGATTTATATCCCCATTATATGACAAGCATAGAATCATATCCTAACTTTTATATTGGAGAAGGATAACTGTCTTGAAATTATATAGTACATGTATGAGGACTCTAATCACAATTCCCATCACCTGTAGCTTATGGCTATAAAAAATACTTTATACTCATCAGAGTCCAAACCAATTTCATCAAAGTCACAGGTTATCATAGACATCCTAGTAACTGTATATGTACCACCAGATATTTGCTAGATAATTGTAGAGTCAATGCCTTTTAATGAGGGAAATAATATACCCAGCTATATTTATACTGCATAACTAGCTTTTCGCAGTACTTTTGGCTAACCTTACCACCAAAGAGAGCTTTAGGCTTTTCACAAGAAAAAGCCAAATATCAAAAAAATTGGTGTGCCTGGAGCAGTAAGAATGGAAGTTGGGTATTATCTTCTGGATGGCTTAACTGATCCAGAATAGCTGGAGAGAGACAATGGCGTAACACCTTTGCTTCTTCAGGGTCCAGTATATATGCACTATCCTGAAGTACAATGCCTATTATCATAGTATGTGAAGAGGTAAAAAGGTATACATTTCTAGGGAAAATATACAATAAATTTTTTTGCTAAAGCTTTTAATAAATATAGGGCGACTAGGTGCCTTGTGATGGAAGAGGAACTTGAGTCCTTTTGTTCAGGATCTTCGCTTCTCATACAGTATAAGGGTCAAGCTGCAGCCTCTTTATATTATTGGCTCTATGATTGTTGGCCTCCCATTGTGCGAGGGCATTCTAATGGCAGTTGCTGAAATTGAGATGAAGTTCCATCTCATGACGCTTCTTTAATCTCATCTATTATCTATTTCATGTTTAAGGCAAGGGATCATTGATAACAATCCATTCAATTATGGAAGTCTCAACCCCAGAAGAGGACAAATGAATATTTCATTGATCTGATCTCAAGTAATAGCCCATTCTTTAGTGCAAATGCCACCAAGCTTATTTTGGTTACTTTCACCTATATTGCTTTTATACAGCTGTTTCTATCAATCAAACGTTAGTATTAATAATCTAGGTGTTAAAGTGACTTTTTCAGAGCAGCCAAAGATGTAACTTCTCTAAAGGCTTTATTGGGAGGATTTACCTAAGGCAACAAAAAAAATAAAGAAGCAATTGTTAAAAAATGCTGTAATTTCCTCTTATGTCATTTATGAAGTCATAAATGAAAGTAGTGACCCACCATATTGGAACAGTAGATGCATCCCTTGTATAAGCTCAAAACTAACAAAAACAGAGTGAAGATCTCATGTGGCCGTGAAGCTAAAGTAACTGCTGATGCTGGGCTAATATTTCTATCCTAGAGCCCCTATGTCTCATTACTCTTTCTAGTCTAGCTAAGATGGTAGTAATTAATCGTGATGGGATAACAAAGTATTATTAAGTAACTTTAAAAGATTGGTATCCTTCGCCTCATATTTATTATTCTCATTGTCTAGTTGCCAGAGCTAAACTTTCACCTTGAATCTTGTTAGTAGTTATCAAAGAATTAAACTTACACAGAGATTATCTAAATATACTTTGAAGTCAATTAGGGTCTGTTTGAGTAGGTATAAATGACTCAGTGCTTATGCAATGTCTAGGAACTTTTCAATGAAAATAGATGGACCTCTTGGTGGGTTAAGGCTGTCATGCGTTTTAAGCATCTAGATAGCTACACAGTTTCTTAAAGACTCTGATAGGAATTTTAAGCACCTACCAGAGATATTTAACTGAATTCACAAGATTAAATGAAACTTGAACCTTACAAGTATTCATAAATTTATCATGAAATGAATTTACTTGGACAAAAAGTCACAATAAAGAATCATAGATTATCTTAGATAAGGTCATGAAAATACAAATTTTTGAGCCTTTACACAGTCTGAGGGACATTCAAGTAATAAATGTAATAAGTGGGACATTATATCCATTACCCAAGGCCTTTTACTGGATAAAACTCATAAACATAAATTGCAAAAAGGAGTCCTTTAAATGAGACCCAGAACAATATCAGTCCTTTAATTTTGTTAAGATAAAAGCGTGCCAAAAGAAAACTGGTCTATGAATATGGATGACTCAGCACCCAAAAAATCAGGCATGGACTGCCAAGTGGCGTCCTATCAGTAAAAGTTAAGTTATGTGAAATGGCAAAGAGGTTTAGATCTTGTACCAAAGGTGGGAATGTGAGGGGGTGGTTTCTTGTAACATATAAAAACTATTTTAAACTAAACGTAAGTGTCACCTAGAGGGTCTACTTCACTTAAAGTTAGCAAGTGAGACCCTTGCATATCCCAAACTTTAGCATAACAAAAACCGTGATTCTATTATATTATCATCAAAACTGAAAGGATATTTATAAAGCTTAATATAAATATGGAACAAATAGAAAGCAGTTTACCATTATCAGGGTGGTAGATTTATGTTTATGAAAGTGGTCAGGTGGGATATACAAACATAATGGCTAAAATTAGAACAATTGTCCTTCAAAAAGAATCCAAATGAGTTTTGATTAGCCCTTCTTAAATATATGATAAATAACTAAGAAACAAGCGATTAAGCTTTTTTGAAGGGCTCTACTTTGTTATAAACATCAGATTACGCTTTTGGCATCATCCAAAATTGTTGGTTAATTAATTCCTGTTGCTTACCTTTCCCATCTAAATTAGAGCTTATTGAAGATCAATTTGAAAGATTATATTCACCTAAAGATATATCAGGTGCCAAAAGTTTACAATTGAGGGTGTCCCTATTGGAGCTTTTTTAAGAAAGGGTTCAGTTTTTGCATTGCACGCCTTATTAGAATCTTAAAATCTACAAAATTGGTTTATTTTATGCACATACTATTCTGTTTTTAGAAGATAAATGTAGCCTTAGGCTTGTGATTTGTGTTGGATGTATAATGGGAAGCATGGAGGACTAAAGATACCCATCTCCTATCTATGATGTGCCCTAATTCAGTAAGTAGTATAAGAGGCAGATCCATAAGATTGGCGACCTTCTTTTTTCTAAAGGGGTGCAGGTTCCTACACTGCTTGATATCTGGACTTGGAACCTTACAGTACCTTTTTCTTATAAAACTGGGTCCACGCCCCCTCAGGAGCTTGTGCAGGGTCACAGTGCTCATAGAAGATTGGGAGCTTACTTGCTGTTATGTAAGCTGTCTTAGAAGTAAATGGAGAGGGGGCGTTAAGGTTTTTGTTGTAGAAATTTGCAATAAGCTCATGGTATTTAGCACAGTATATAGAAGAAACCCAATTGTTCTCATAACCGTAGTACCCTTTCTAGAAAACTAAGTAATGGATTTGCTTAACTTGTCAGGAGTTCAAGAACTTTTCCACCTTAATCTTGATAGCTTCTTCTATTGTTGTGGGATCATCTTACATTGGTTTTTTTTTAGTACTAGATGGTCCCAACCCAAGGGTTGGTTTTTATGCCTTCAAAGATGGAAATAGATGACGCTTGAAAGATTGTGTTACTTTACAGGGGAGAAAGCTCCAAGTGGTAGTGTTTGCTGTTAAACACTTGATAAATTATGGAAATGGCCTTCCAGTTATAAGCCAACTTATGACAGGGCACTTTGATTAACAGTCCCTATTAACAACCATAAAAATTATTTACTTGATAGTCCAGGCCGCATGACATTTTATGTTGTAAACCGCTTGGCATTGTTATTTGATTTGGTCAGCTAATTATAACCTAATATTGTACCTTTTTAATGTGCTTAACAAATTTTTAAGAAAGCTGGGATATTGCTTTGGGTTTGAGGGGCCATTGGTGAAGGCAAGGCAAATTCTAAGCTGACATACATTGGTGATGCCCCGTTAATGCGTGAAAAAATTGTTATAAAAATCTGGGCTAAAGTAAAATAAATGTTGACATAGTTTTCTGTGAGAAGTAGCATAGCATTTGATACTTCTTTAATGCTGGATTTGGTTTTGTTTATCCATCAAATTGGAGGGGACTGCAATTATTAAAGAAATTGATTTTCAGCATGTTGCACAAAGCCTCTCAAAATCATGAAATGAACTAAAATACTCTATTACTGAGTACTTCTTGAGGCAATTCAAACAATAAAAAGATGTTTGACACAAACAGATGTGCCATATCATTAGACATAGTTGTTGTTGAGCAATGGATAAAGATTGCATACTGTGTAAAGCACTCTACCATCACCATAACCACGTCAACCCCTAAGTCTTTAGAAATTCCCACAATTTAGTAAACAAAAATAAAGGTCTTGGCCCTTCTGCTTTATTGGAAGGTAAAAAAGACCATTTCGCCTCGCTATATTGTATTTGGAGTAAGCTCACGTTAATCATCCCTTCTATCCAATCAAAGACATCTTTTGTGAGGCCATTCAAGTCATAAGTGTATTTGATAAAGTTAAAACATTTCCTCATGCCATGGTGCCTTATGGTGGAGGGATCATGATCTTCCATCATGACGTGGGAATGCAGGGTAGCGTGAACCCATACTAAGTCACAAAAATATATTAATTTATCTTCATGGAATACCATTAATCAGCTTGCCAGCCTGGGCTTGATTAACTTGTGAGGCTAACTTACTTCTCAGGGGATCTGTTACGAACAGACTAGGCACCAGACAACCATCATAAGTCACATTATCATCTTTGATGAACAATTTTTTCTTCTGATGCTACCAATTGTAGAATTGATCTCTTAGTTAAACTATTCACTCCCATGGCAAAACTCTTGTTGACACCCTCTGACATGTTCTCTTTAAATTGGCCCATGAGACACAATGGAATCCAAACCAACCTCTCCTTAGAAGCTTGAGCCTAAGGTATCCACATAAATGAGTTTCCTGTTCAAACAAAGTAGATTGCAGATTTTTTACTGTATTATGCTCAATCACTAATTCCAGACTTGCTAATGGTAGTTAAATCACTTAAACCACTATACATGAAACAAAAAAGATAAACTGAGTCTCGTGGAAAGGTTTTTTATCAAATGAAAATTGAATTTTTTTAAAGTAATCCATAAAATCAGGATATATAATGAATGAAAATTGTAAAATAAATTGGGATTTTAGGGTAGTGATTTTGGGGTTTTTAAGATCTTCTAGTCAAGCAGCGTCTAATTGCTGCTTTGGTTGCTTCGTCATTTAAGATAGTTCCTGTATCTGCGCGCCCCTTCTAACGGCAATTGACCCTGAACCTTGATGTTCAGAGGCCCTTTCTCCAAGCCCCACATCTGGGTTGCAAGTGTAGCTTACCCTTTTATTATTGATTCATTACCTGATTTTGTAATATGCTTCTCATCTTTCAGGTTTGTGCAATGGCGCGCCTTTGATGCGCCTCAAATCAAATTTTTTAAAAATCTCAGGAAATTGGTAAATTTCTATTCTTAGTAATAACTGTGATGAGAGCCTTGATTGTTCCCATAATGTTAATTCTTTTGTGTAATTACATCATCATTGGTGGACTGCAAATTATTTCATCCCCCCTGAGGTAAAATAGGAATCAATTTTCATACTCAATTTCAACATCATCATTGTTATAATTTTGGAGATACTGTTGAGATATTCCATAAGGGTTGCACAGGTTCAAACCCACCAAACAACATATTGACGATGTGAGGATTTTTGGTCCTCTAAACAAACTAAAGATATAATAAATGTATGAAGCAAATAGCTCTGACCACAATACTTTATTATATATAAGCAGATCCCTTCTGTTTTGCTCTCACTTTCATATTAACAATCCTCCTTCTTCAATCATTCCATCTCACTTCTACATCAACAACTTCATCTTATAGCGCTTATTTGGCTTAGACTATTCAGTTCCACTATAATCTCCTTGGCTTTGGCAGAGTATGGTATGCTTAAATTCCCTAACACCTTAGTTTGAGGCGATCTACTCAATATTTGTCAAACGTTGACATCACCTTATTTCCTTATTTGAAGGAGATCCAATTACTACCCTTTCTGACCCAATATCACCTCATCCCAAGCTCTCAAAAAATTGTAACTAATAGTCATGGTTGGCAGATTTTAGACAATCTGCAGTAGCTATTCATGGCTTATCGTCCAGTCATATTAGAAGCTTAACCTATCCCCTTGAATGAACAATAAGGCTCCTATTGTTTATACGCCAGAAGGAACTTTGCGGCACTCAGTTAATAATATGACCGCTTGTGGGGTTTTTGATAGTATAGGCGTCAACACATGTTTTCTAGATAATTTTAAACGTACAATCCATATGCTGACTAATTTGTGCTTATGACAAAACCTAAGCTGGTCATGGAATAGCGCCAGCTCTCCATCTTTGGATTAAGCTAGCCTGCTACGCCATTCTCAATTTGTTCCTTATCTTCTTAGCCAGACTGAAGGAATACGCTTTGGCTTGCAACTTGATTAATGTGTTGGCTAAATTAGCAAAAAAAGATGGGGATCCATTCTGTTAGTATCTTCTATGCAGGCATAGAGCAGCGCCAGAAGAGCAGGGTGTCGTCCATATAGTAATCAAAGGAGCTTTTATACATGCCAGAATGATAGCTAAAGTTATAATCGAAGACAGAGGTGGAAAGGAGGAAACTCCAATCTAAAGGTCAATCCGCTACCAGTTTATGGAGTATGTTCACTAAAGTCCCATTAACTCGCTCAACCATCCCACCAGACTTGGGGTGACATGGGGTCATCAAAACCCCAAGGCTGGCCATCAAATCGTTTAGCTTTGGAAGGATGTAGGAAGTGAGGTTAGTTTCATTATTGGTAAGAAGAAACTGAGGGCAGCCATGTTGTTGGATAATACATTCCATTATGAACTTGGCCACTGTAACCACCCCCAAATCCTGTATCGCCCATGCTTCACCTACCTGTTCAAGTGATTGATCGTCACCAGAATGCATTTGGACCAGTTAGCTCCTGTTGGCAGGGGGCGAACAACAATAATGGAAACCATATGACAAGTAAAATGTAGTTTTACTAACAAGTACGAGTTCTTCTGGCAGAATGGCTTTTCCACTTGGCACTGGTGGTAGCAATAGAATTTTTCAAGCACATTGAAGTTCATCTATTCTCAGTAATACCAAGGCCGCAACAATTCCAACGTCTTGTGCACTCCAACATGTCTGACTGCCTTAAGTGCGCTCACAATAATGCTAGGATATGCTGAGGGTCATGGGAAGTTCACCGTAGAATCTCCATTCTGTTTATACAACTCCCCGTTGCACTGGAAGGTATTGGCTCACATCTCATTCAATGCCTTTATTACTTGATGCAGCTCATCATCATATTTCCCGCTGAGCATTTTGTCATACATTACATTGATCAGATCTGCTGTGACAGCAACCATTAGTAATCTCAACAAGCAATCAGCGTTCAGATGCTTAGCTCCAGGTCGGTGGAAGATCTTAAAGTCATACGCCTGCAGCTTAAGGACCAATTGGACTTGGCGCCCTTCAGGATCCTTGAGGTTCTGCAGCCAGCGCAACAAAGCATGATCCGTTACAGCTTTAAACTTCACCTCATTAAAATATACCAAATATTTCTTATATACTTAGATCACCGCTAAGCAATCTCACTCAGTTACTGTATAAATACGTTATGTCAATTATAGCTCTGAATTCACTGTCACTGGGTGCTCCTGCTCCTCATTGTTTTTTTGTGATAAGACTGCCCCTACAGTGGAAAGGGACACATACAACTTTACAATGAATTCTTTATGGGAGTTTAGATAGCATAGCACCAGCGCAATGATCAGCGCCATCCAAAATGTGTCAAAGGAGGATTGACTGTGTTCCATCCAGTTGAACACAGCATCCTTTTTTAATAACTCATCTAGTGGGCCCCCAATACATCTGAAGTTAGGGATGAAGCGCTAGTAGTAGCCGTACATCCCCAAAACTACCTGTATGTCACGCTTACTGGTTGGCATAGTCATTTTCAGATGGCCTCCACCTTGGCCAGCTGTGGTTTCAGTTCCTTTGAGTCTACTACAAACCCCAAGTATTCAAGCTGGTCTTTTAAGAAATGAAATTTACTAGGATTAATCTTAATGTTTGCCTCAGAGATCCAGTGTAATACCTCTTCTAGATGGTCAAGGTGCTCATAAAAAGTTTGGGAGAAAACATCGATGTTATTGAGGTACATGAGAACATATGACATCTTTAGATTGCCGAGGATGGTGTTGATGGCCGGTGAAATGTAGCTGGGCATTGCATAGCCCTTGAGGCATGCGTTTCAGTTGGTAAAGACCCTTAGATGTGATTATGGCACATTTCTCCTGCTCTGCAGGCAACTCTATTTGCCAGTAACATGATATCAGATCCTTTGCTGAAAAATAGTGAGCTCCACATAACCAATTCAAAGCATCGCCAATACAAGGCATGGGATATGAGTCTTTCTTAGTAATACTGATGAGCTTCAGCAGTCTATCACCACCCAGTTGGTACTGTCCTTCTTTTTTACAAACAGAACAGGTGAAGCCCATGGACTCTTATATAGTTTAAGCATCCCTTGATAAAGCAGCTTGTCAATTTCCTTGGTAACTACCTCCTCAGCTGCCCTAGATTGGCGGATCAGCTGAGACCTTATGGGAAGATGATCTCCTGTGTCCAGTCAATGGACCACTCCCTAAGCGCATCCTAAGTCGTGGTCATCAACGGTAAAATCTCCTTATACTTGTTAAATAAATCTATAACTTGGTCTTTTTGTTCTTCAAAAACCCCTGCTAAATGCTCCCGTGGTACCACCATCATTACGCTGGGCTGTGGCTTGATGGGTAGACCAAATACATCCAGAAACTTGAACTCATAAAACTGAAGGACCTCTCAACTGGGGTTATGTAAATATTCCACTATCTGGTGCCAGCAGATTTGCACTAGCTCATTCTAGAGATTCGCTAACAAAACCTTGATCTCCCCATGGCCCAGGAGTATAATACCTGGAGCCACATGATGCTCAAGTCATAATAGTTAATAAGGCTCAATGACCTCCCCATATAGTAGGCTGGCACTTTCACCTTTACCTCAGTGTTTACTATCACTTGGTGTCTGGAAGGAATGGATATAGTTCCAGAAGCTCTGAGTGGCAGCCCTTGATATTCATATATATGCTGTGAAAACCGAGTCTTTCTCTTTAAATTGATGGTAGTGAACTGAAATCACCCCATCACCGTATGCAAGGTTAATATGTCCCATGTGCAATGGATCCTTTGGCACTCCGCTGGAGATAAAGTAAATTGGGATCTTCTGCCCCAGAATTTCGAAGGTCTTTGCTGTAATATCAATGACAGCCCCAAAGTGTTGTCTTAAAGCAGTTCAAATTAACAAGTCATAATTACTGTATGGTATTACTATTACTAGGGCTATAATAGCAATTGACCCAAACTGCAACGGTAGCACACTGTATGCTCCTCAGAGACAGTGTTTTCCATCCAGAGGTCTCATACAGGATGCAATGTTCTACATCAGGTTATAGTGTCAACTTCGCCACCAACTTAGTGGAAACTATGTTGAATGGGGTGCCCATATCTATAATAGTGCAACTCCAATTTTTTGCTACAAAAATGTCACAGTATGTACACTTAGAATAAGAAGAATTTTGACTGTCTAATACGTAAAAATTTAAGGGATTTCTTTTCCAAGGAAACTCATAATCCCCTCACCAATTTTGAGGTATTCTTTGGCAATAGCGTCTACATGAAGGGAAACGTTTACACCTTTCAGAGAAGGCGCATCTGCAGCTGGATCCAACTTTTATGAGGAAGCTTGGTCAACATTTGACAGGTATACAGCTTCAGCTTCTCTTGAGGTCCTTCATCCACTGCAGCCTTGGCTTGCGCCAATATCATTACATTCACTCCTCAAACTGATTGCTGATATAAAAAACGTCATCATATTGGGATACTTCCGCTGGATACACTACAATAGATTCAGATGGGACGTTTGGGGTTGAAATAATGGAGGTAGAGAGTCCCGTCTCTAATCTGTTCCAGCTTTTCCCTGGTAATATTGATCCTGTTGCACGTAGTGAACTCAATAAGTTAGGGCAACACTGTGCAAGATGGCCAGGGCAACCACATTTAAAACAATTAACCCTTTAGGGACCTCGTCCTTGGTTATCATAAGAGGGGCCAAGTAAATAGTTTGATTGTTGATTATTAGAATAACTAGGGCTAGGGCGATAGGATGTTTGCTGATGATCAGAATAACTAGGTCCAGGTTGGTAGTTGGGCTTCTGACAGCTGTCATAAGCAAGGCCATAGTAAAAGTCAGAATGATGGGGGTAACTCGGCTGAGGATGAGGCGCGTGATTGTAATTAGGCTAGGGGTTACTAGGCAGAATCTGGACAGGGCTGGAGTATTCTTAAATAAGAAGGTCCAGAGATGGCGGCGGTATGTTTTCACTCTGTATTGAGTGAAGGGAAGGTAGCAGATAGATGGCGCAAAAACTGAACAACTTTGATCAGGGGCACATCATTGTCCAAGTAGGGGGTCACGACATTATAAAGCTCATGGTATGGCTTTAATGAAGAGGTCATTGCAATGCACACATTGGATTCAGATAAAGTCCCTGTCAAATTAGCACATGGGCTTCTGGTGTAAAATAGTCAGCATTCACAGTGAGGTCCTCATACCGTTAAGACCCAAAACTCAATAATTTAGCCTTTCACTGTGACATCTCTGCGGTACCCTTGAACAGCCGCAGCACAGTATCCTTCACTTCTTGTTATGTAACGGAACTTCTTGGAAGGTAGCATTTGACTTGATTGGCATCTTAACATCCAAGACGGACTAAAATAGTTTATATTTACGCTGATCTGAGGCGCCTTTCATTGAAAACTCAAAGTGTTTAAAGAAACCATGGATGTTCCCATTGCAATTGAACAGAGGCGGCTTATCAATACAAACCTCCTGCTCCCGCTCATAAGCCATGAAATTTTAAGATGTACTGAGGAATGGGTCGAGACCTATAAGCAGTCTCTTGATAAGGAGCAGGCCAGCGGCAGTTGGTTTGTACGCTGATTCAGAAGTGGAGTGGGCCTCTTTGATGGATAGTACAGCCATCATTTGGGGGAATTGGCTCTCCAATTCATAACCATATCCAAAGCTGCTCTCCTGAGGGTAGTAGCTCATGCTGGTGTCATATTCTTCATAATAAAATTCTCTCCAAGAATCCCATTGGCGCTCATCCACTTCCCAATGAGGGGTTTGGAAGTACCATCCAACTTCCACTATGCACAATGCAGTCATTCAGTAATGCCATCCAAGCAAATAAGAGTTGCTTGTTTTGTTGTCCCAGAATTTGCATTTGATTTAACGTGCTGTCAAGCTGCTTCATAACATCATTCTGCTCCTGAAGGATCTCATCCTGCTTTTTGAGCATCACATCTAAATCAAATTTGAGTTCCACATATTCAACTGGTGCAGTGTATTGTGAATATTTCCTATCAAAGAAAGTCTGATGCAACATGTCCAGAAACTGGAGATTTTTTGTGGTTGATCAATGGGCTCCTGTAGTGAGCATCACTGTTATAATTCTTGGCGGTATTTTTGGGATACGCTACAAGAGTTGCACAGGTCAAACATACCAAACAACAAACGGTTGATGTGAGTATTATTGGTCATCAAACAATTAAAGATATAATAAAAGTGCAAAGCAATTAAATCTGACCACAATATTTCTACTTTAATATAAGCAGATCCCTTCTGCTTTGCTCTCTTGATCCTATTAATAAATTTTCTTTCTTCAATTGTCCCATCTCACTTATATATCAGTGACTTCAGCTGTTACCGCTCCTTTGGCTTAGACTAAATGGTTCCACCATATTCTCATTGGTTCCAGCAGGGTATGGTATTCAGAAATTCTCTATCGCCTTATTTTGAGGCTATATATATATAATTGATTATATGTTGACATTTGACTTATCACTTTATTAGGAGGCAATCCAATAATTATCCTTCCAGACCCAATTGCCTCATCCAAGGCACTCAAACAATCTTAACTAGTCATCATGGGCGTTTAAAGTATCCAATCTGCCGTAGCTACTTAGGTTTTATCGTCAAGTCATATCAGAATCTTGATACAGCAGATTTGCATTGGTTCGTTCTGTAGATTTGCTAACAAGACCTTGATCTCCCTATGGCTCAGAAGTATAATGCCTGGAGCCATATGAGGATCAAGCTTCAATTGTTGATAAGGCCAAATGACCTCCCATAGAGTCTGGCTGAAACTTCCACCTCTAACTTAGTAACTAATATTACTTGGTGTAAGGAAGGGATGGATATAGGTCCAGAAGCTTAAAGCGGCAGCCCTTGATATTCATTTATCTGCTGGGGAAGGGCCTGGGTCTTGCACTTTAGTTAATGGTAGTGAACTGGAATCACCCCGTCACTGTATGCAAGGTTAATATTTCCCATGTGCACTGGATCCTTTGGCACTCCGCTGGAGGTAAAGTAAATTGGGATCTTCTGCCCCAGAATTTCGAAAAACTCTGCAGTCATATTAATGACAGCTTCAAAGTATTGCCTAGAAGCAGTTCCAATTAGCAGGTCATAATTATTGTTTGGTAGCACTATCTTAAGGTTACTTTGACAATTGAGTTAAACTGCAGGGCAACGCACTATATGCTCCCTCTGAGACTTTGCATTTGGCTCCAGAAGTCCCATACACCATTTAATGTTCATCATCAGGTTTTAACGTCAACTTCACCATAAACTAGTGGAAACTATGTTGACTGGGGAGCACATATCTATTATAGCACAAACTCATTTTTTTGCTACTAAAATGTCACAGTATGTCACTCAGAATAAGAAGAATATTGACTGTTTAATATATTAACCTTTAAGGGATCCTTTGTCAAGGAAACCCATAAACACCTCACCAACTTTGGGATGTTCTTTGACAATAGCTTTTACCAGAAGGGTTCGTTCTCACCTTTCAGAGAAGGCGCATCTGCGGCTGGGCCTAGCTTGTCTGAAGAAGCTTGGCCAAACATTTGACAAACGTATGGCTTTGGCTGCTCCTGAGGTCCTTCATCCGCTGTGGCCTTGGTTTGTGCCCATGACAGTATGCTACTACTCCAACTAAATGCTGGTATAAAAAGCCGTCAATGTGTTGAGGGACTACCGCTGGATAGACTATAATAGGCTCAGGTGGGACTTTTGGGGTTGGGATAGCAGAAGTAGAGAGTCCCATCTCTACTCCGCTCCATCTTATCCCTGGTAGTATTGATCCTGTTGCACGTAATGAACCTGACATATAAGGCAACTCCATGAAAGATGACCAGTGCAACTGCATTCAAAACAATTAACCCTGTAGGAACCTCGTCCTTGATTCTCATATGAGGAGCCAGGTCAATATTTGATTGTTGATGATCAGCGTAACCAGAGACAAGTTGATAAGATGATTGCTGACAATTGGCGTAATTAGTACCAGATCAGAAGTTGGGTTGCTGACGATTTTCATAAAGTAGGGTCATAGTGGAAGTTAAACTGCTGGGGGTAACTTGGATGAGGGCGAGGCGAGTGAATGCAATAAGACTGAGGGGTTACTAGGCGGAATCTGGACAAAACTGGAGTATTCCCCACAAATGAGATGGCCCAGTAAAAGCAGTGATATGTTTCTGCTCTGTATTGGGTGGAGGGAAGGTAGCATATAGATGGCGCAAAAACTGAACAATATTGAGCAGGGATACGTCATTTTCTAAATTAGGGTCATGACCTTCTAAAAGCTTGCAGTATGGCTTCACTGCGTAGTTCATTGCAATGCATACATCAGATTTAAATAAAGTCTCTGCCCCAATTAGCATATGGGCTTTCGCCATAAAATGGTCAGCAAACGCAGTGAGATTCTCTTTACGTTGGAACCCAACAGTCAAGAATTCAGTCTTTTGCTGCGACATCTTAGTGGTACCCTCAAACAGATGCAGCACAGTATCCTTCACTTCTTGGTATGTAACAGAACAGCTTATAAGGTAACAGGTGACTTAATTGGCACTCCCAACATCCAAGGCAGATATTAACAGTTTAGTTTTATGCCAATCTGAGGCGCCTTCTGCTGCAAACTTAAACTTTTTAAAAAAGCCATGAATGCTCTTAATGCAATCAAATGGAAGCAGCTTATCAATACAGACCTCCTCCTCCCGCTCATAACTTCATCCTATTGGGGCATACTGAGGAATGGTTGAGACCCATAAGTGCTCTCTCAATGAGGAGCTGGCCCAGGGGCAGTTGGTTTGTCCGCTGATTCAGAGGTAGCGTGGTCCTCTTTGGTGGACAGTACAGCCATCACTTGAGGTAATTGGCTCTCCAATTCATAACCATATCCAGAGCTGCCCTCCTGGGGGTATTAGCTCATGCCAGTGTCATATTCTTCATAATACAATTCTTCCTGGGAAGCCCCTTATCACTTCTCCAATCCCTAATGAGTGTCTGGGAGGTACCATCCAACTTCTTCTCTGCGCAATGCAGTTGTTCAGTATTGTCATCAAGCAATTAGCAAGTTGCTTGTTTTGTTGTCCAAGAATTTGCATTTAACTAAGAATGCTGTCAAGCTAGTTCATAATGTCATTCCGCTCCTGAAGGAGCTCATCCTGAATTTTTAGCACCACATTTAAAAAAGTTTGAGTCCTTCATAAATGACTGATGCAGTGAGTCAGGAAGATTCTCCATTAAAACAAGCAAGATGCAACATGGCTGGAAACTGGAGATTTTTTTTGTGGTTGATCAATGGGCTCCCTGTAGTGAGCACCACTGTTATAATTTTGGCGATATTGTTGAGATATGCTGTAAGGGTTGCACAGGGTTGAACCTATTAAATAATGGATGGATGATGTGAGAATGATTAGTCCTCAAAACAAATTAAAAATATAATAAAAGTAGGAATCAAATAGTTCCAACCACAATACTTTATTTATTTTATATAAACAGATCCTTTCTACTTTGCTTTCTCTTTCCTAACAATAATCTTCTTCTTTAATCGTCCCATCTTGAACTTTTCTTTCTCGTTGCAAACACTTTTGCAACCTATTCAATTCAAGACTAAATTTAGTTTGATAATCTCACAGAGGAGATTAGTCTGCGCCCATGTCAGGGAGCAGTTGTGCAAGCAAGGTAAGAGGAGCAGGTGGAAGGCCCGCGGCCTCCAACGTTCAAAAACGCCCTGGAGAATCTGGCAGAATTGACAAAAATCTTAAGAAACTGGCGGTTACAATTTCCCCAGAGATACTCGCATGGCAAGCATGATGCAACCAGTACATCAACATGCCACACTCCCAACCACTTTTGTTGGTGGAATTTGGAGTCCGCGTATAACTGGACATCCAAAAAATGGCCTTATGGGAAAAATTTTGTGAAGATGTACACAAAATTTTCCCGACTGCGGTTTATGTTGCACCTCACTCCATGTCATGCAGTTGGCTGGACCTAGGTTTCGAGAGCAAAAAAGCAGCAGATGAGGCTGCAGTGGTGCGTGTAGTGATCGACCTCCCTGAAGGGCAATGGGTCATCGAAACCAAATGCACCAGATGGACAAAATCAAACCAAATTTTCCTCACATTTGACTTTTTGCCTACTACAGTAAAACGTGCCATTTTGGAACAACACCTGAAAGATGGTCTCACCGTATATGGTGAAATACAGTCTTTCAAAATGAAACGCTTCATGCTGATGTCACACCTGTGCACTGGCAAAGCCATCGCAGTTCTGACCCCAACTGAGGAGATCACGAAGGACCTAACCCAGATCCTGCACTCCACTTTTATTGATATCACAGGGCATACCACCCACCCATTCTGGGTGACCGTGGACAGCGCACCCCCCATTTGCACCCACTGTGATGCGTTCAGCCATAAGGCGCACGCATGCCCCATCAAGGAGGGCGTCACATTCCAAGAGCACCCCTCGGCAGCCATGGCCAACGGAGAGGTGCACTACAAATCAACCGCAAGCACCAAGGATGCTTTCCCATGGGGAGCACAAGGCTGCTACCTATTGGTAAAGCCTATCTCTCCACAAGAATGGAAAAAGGCTAAGCAGGCCCATAGGGCCGTGGCCAAGGAAATGGCCAAGGCCACCACCGTTATCCCATACTCACAATGCCAGGAGGACATGGAAACCTTTGCGGTGGAAGCAACTCAGGAATCCATCAACCAATCAGATTGGGAAGCTCATGCTGAGTGGGCCACTCAATCTGAGGATCTGATGGGAGACTTGATCTCACCCAATCGTTGCACCCAAGCTCCAGTCAAAACCAACTAGGGACCTATCCTAACTGAAAAAAAAATTTTTGACCCACTCAATGGTGCACTGAACTCATCCGCACCGCAAAAAATTCGTCCGACGTTGGGAAAACAAAAAGTGAAGGCCAAAGCCAACATGACTCTTTCCACAAAAATCAACAAAAACTCTGATAGCATTGCTGCTAACACCTGCACTGCTGTGAAAGCCTGTGGGGACATAGAAGAGGCTGGTGGGCCCAGGGGCCCACCCCCTCACACCTAAGGTGCAATGGGGGAAACCTTCACTTTAGGGACGTTGAATATCGCCAGACTCAAGGCCTCCCCATCCTGGGCTAGGAAACTGAGTTTTTTACAACACAATTTACCTGTGGATATCCTGGCCATCCAGGAGTCCCACTGTCCACGAGGTTCCGAGGAAGCTTGGAAAACAATGCTCCTCTTATCCCTATCCTTTTGGTCAAAGCACTGTGGGGTGCTAATTTGGAAAAATAATTTTTTTCAAATTTGTACCCTCAGAAACATTCCTAAATGGCTGAGTGCTCGTCATCACCTTCTTGTGGGCTGACGTAGTGCACGCAATCATCAACATTTATGCCCCAAACGGTGCACATGAGCATCAGGAATTTTTCTCATCTTTCAAATCCCTCCCGCTACCCCCTGATTCTTTCCTAGTCGGTGACATGAACTGTTGGCTAACCTCACCAACGGACTGATGGCCTCCCTCACCCCATGCCCCACAGGGTCATGTTGAACTACACGTTCTAAAGGCCACCCTTGGGTTAATGGATGCACTGCCGTGACATGCCCCACTGCTCAAAAACATGATGCGTCCCCACGTCCACAATGGCCAATTAAGGTCCATAACCCGCATCGACCTTATTCTAACGCCGGCGAAATTCCAACCCCACATCTCCCACTTCACAACAACAAAAATGGAATTCTCCGACCACTGACTGGTCTCAATAACATACCACCTACCTGTCACAGTTGCTAAGGCCCCACATTGGTGCAAAATCTGCCCCCCCGAGCTTGCATTGCCAGGATTTTCCACGTGGGTGGAAGAGGCAACTTTGGCAAAAAAGTTTGTTGCACCATTTTGTGCGGACCCCATTTCCACATGGGCAACTTTCAAAGAGGACACCATCCACCACTCTCGCCATCTCTCCTCCAGATGCTCATGAGCCACATCGGCGGTTATCTCACATGCTCTGGCAGAATTGGCACACTTGGAGTCCAACATTGCAGCTACAGGATACAGCCCTGCATGGGGCCAGAAGTGGGCGGAGGCAGCCGCCCACCTCAATGCACTCAAAAGGCAACACAAACTTCAGGTTTGTGTCCAATACAGGGCCACATGCATCACTAAAGGCGACAAGTGCACCGCATATTTCTTTAAAAAAAATTTTGCACCACGCCAGAGCGTGGCCTGCACACAGGTGCAAAGATCGGATAATTCTATTGCAGATACACCGGCTGAAGTGGCAATCGAAATGCAAAAATATTACTCCAAGTTGTACCAAGCCAAACCAATTCAGCTGGCTGAAGTGGCAAAATTTCTCAACTGAGCTCATATCTGCACCATTTTCCAATACCCAGAAATAATGAATTTAATTACTCCAAATAAATTATGGACAGCCATTCGCGGTGCGCCAAACTGAAAATGCCCAGGCCCAGATGGCATTCCATATGAGTTCTACAAAAAATATTTCAAATATATATCTCCACTTCTGCTTGCCTCACTTAACCAAAGCCTGTTGGAAACGCACCTCCTACCAGGAGGGCATGAGGCCTTTACTGTCACACTCTTCAAGAAAGGGGATAAGCTTGACTTAGCCAACTGGCGCCCCATTTCTCTAACAAACACAGACACCAAAATTTTAACAAAAATTATGGCTAACCGATTAGGGACTGTAGCATCTGCCACCATCTCCCCGAACAATTTGGTTCCATCCCCAGAAGGTCAATTTGGGATAACGTGCACTCTGTGGCTAATGTATGTCAGTCCACAGCCTCTGGGGCACTTGTATTCTTGGACCAACAAAAGGCCTATGATAGAGTAAACTGGGAATACCTAAGGGCCTGCCTCCATCAATTCTGCCTACCCCCTCGCTTCATCAACTGGGTGATGCTGCTCACGGAATCTGCAACAATGACAGAGCGTGGCCCTGGCTTCCTAACGGAAGTAGTCCGCCCTCAAAGGGGCTTGTGACAAGGGGACCCCCTCAGCCCACTCTTATACAACTTCAGCCTTGACCCACTACTGCGAAATGTGAATGCCCAACTCACTGGGGTCCATGTGCCAGGCCAAGCCCCAGTCAAAATATTGGCGTTCGCAGATGATTGTGTGTTTGAGGTGTCTAATAATCAAGATGCACGCGCGCTTGAAGCTCTCATCCAGGAATATTCCCGGGTAAGCAACGCAGCACTGAACGCCTCCAAAACTGAAATCATCCTCCTTGGTCGGTTTCAGAACTGCTGGGCCCCAGCAATTAGTTCCCAACCCGGCCCATCTGCTTGACCACGTCCACGCCTTACTAACTCAACACACACCGCTCCACTGGTGCTCCCCTTCGTGCCACACCCTACCATAGGACCGGTATGCCATCTGGGCGTGTGGATGGAGGCAGGCGGATACGCGTCAGCAGTAATGGAGTGCCATATTCTGGACAACGTGAAGAAGCAAATCGCCTCTCTCAGAGCCCACCCTACTTCCCTGACTGGCAGGGTTGTTTTAGCCAACTCTATGCTCCTATCCAAAGTCTGGTTTGGAGCCCACGCCATCCCCTTCTCCCCAAGCTTCTTCAAATCCTTGTATGCCTTGCTGCAAGGATGGCTTTGGTCAGGCCGCCCTCCACCAGTGCGGCTAGAGGTCATGTTTGGCCCTCATCATCATGGTGGCATGGGCCTGCTAGACTTCAAAGCCCATGCTGCCAAGATCCTGGGCACCTGGATCGCGGCCATCACTGCTCCCACACTCCCATCCCAACACTGGTCCTGCGCAGCCCGCTCCAACTTCTCCCAAGCCTTGGGCCTCAACAATCCATCAAACCCCCACTCCCTGATGAAATACCTCGCATCACACACATCGGCCACAGGTCTTCATAGGACAAAAACCAGCTACAAACGAATCCTACTCTCCATGCAAAGCACAGAGTGGAGAATTCGTATTAGCGGACATACAACCCAAAGAGGCCGCCCCTCTCCTCAGTTCACATAAGAGGTACAGGGGCTACCCATCCATGATGGCGTGATCCCCATTCGGCCCCATGTCCTATCCAGGGTGGACTACCTGGACATGATGGACATCCCTTATTCCATTGAGACCCAAAAAACAATCTGGAAATATGTACATCACCCTCTGTTGCAGCCTCAAGTCTGCTCCCATGTGTGGCGCTGCCTGAGGCGGGTGTATTGTACAGCTGAGCGCTCTAACGCTTTACACTCATCCTGTGTCGTGTGCAGCCAGTATGGAACGCTTTTCCACCGCCTGGAGAAGTGCCCCACCTCTAAAGTGATATGGCGCGAAGTTCAACGTCTGCTGGGCCAGGATCAAACGCATCCCTTCAGTCTGTCAAGAGATATGTTCACTCTATCAATGGCCTCCTCCCTTCCACCCTCCCTCCATGCTCTGGTGGTTGCATTCGCCATGTGGACCATCCACACGATTGTCTTAGATGCCATCGCAGGCTCCACCCTCCCAGAAACTGTCCACAGATTCTGGTCTCATTTGGCGGACCACTTTCAAGCGTGGATGTTTGGATACCTCCCACCGCGTCGCCAACAGCTGGTCTCCTCCTGGTTCCCAGTCTGGTTTATCAAATCAGACCCCTTCCTCCACACGTGCTCAATAGTGGCTATGGCCCCTTCACACGTTCCCTCCCCCTCCCCCTCCCCATAAGTGGCGTTCCCGCTGGCAACAAGAGATAGCATCGCTTCTCTGGGGTGCCTCCCCCAGTACTAAGTTTATCTGTCCTGAGTCATATTCAGAAGTGTCCATCCCATGGTCGACTTTCCCCACAATAAATTTAAATTTAATTGTCCCATCTTGCTTATGTATCAGTGACTTTGGTCGATACTGCTCATTTGGCTTAGACTGTTTGGTTCCGCCATATTCTCATTGCTCCATCAGAGTATGATATTCTTAAATTCCCTATCGCCTTAGTTTGAGGCAATTTACTCATTATTTATTGAATGTCGATATTGCCCTATTGCCTTATTTGGAGGTGATCTAATAAATACCCTTCTTGACCCAATATCGCCTCATCTTAAGACTCTCAAATAATTGTAGCTAATAATCATGGTCAGCGGATTCTAGCCAATTGCCATAGCTATTCAGGGCTTATTGTCTAGTCATATCAGAATCTTTACTGTTATCCTCATTAATTAAATTCCTTGGGCTGGCTGAATCTAATAAAAGGAGTTTGTCCATTTCTTTGGTCAAGGATAACCTTCTGATGCTCTCATGGCCTCATACATGACACTTACCCTCCCAAGCAAGGGTGGAGGATGACCCTAAATTCTGTTCATGTTCTTTATTAAACACCAAGTTATTATCATCGTCCCATATAGAGTATTTGGATCCTCACTTTGCCAATATAGTAGCAGGCTCAGTCCAAATGGCCTGCAACTTCTCTGGATGTCCTCCCCATAAATGATAGAATAATAATTTTCTCCTAGGCTGAACTCTAATAGTCTAGTGCATCTCTGACTCTCATATTGGCTTCAAGGGATAGTCGCTTCTATGTTGTTTGAGGCCTCCAATTGTATTTAAATAAGCTCACCCACTAACTGTTGCAGGTAGCTCCCAGGAAGCAGGTTATTACAGTTTGAGGTGATTATTGATGCTAGAAGAGTCAGTAGTGCTGCTTATCATCCTTATATGGCCTCAAAAAGAGACATTACATTCATTCAGTGGCGGCTAAGCCTGTAAGCCAACAACGCAAAGGGCAGCAACTGATACCATTTTGACTTGTAATTGAGGGACATCTTCTTCAGTATTCCTTCTAAGGTTTTATTTACTCGCTTGATGCTTCAATTTGAAGATTTAGGGTAAAGGGTGGTGAATTGTTGTTTCACTCCCACTAAGTCAAATAGCTTTCTCATGACATCTAATATGAAATTCATCCTCTTATCTAAAGGCAAGACTTGATTGTAACCAAGTTTTTTGATAACTTGGTTAATGGGGAATTTAGCAATTGAGTTCTCTGTGTTCATCTTGACTGTGGAGGATTTGACCTACTTAGTAAAGTGGTTAATTACTACAAGCATAATCTTTGATCAACTGGAGGCAGTCAATAGTGGTCTTACCACGTCAATAGACACATTACTGAATGGTGCGGTAGATGGGATTGAGGTAAACAATGCGTTCCTCATTGGATGAAAACTCACGTGCAAGGTATACATAACATTAATGCTTAGTGCACTTCATCTGACATGGACTCACAGTATAATTTCTCTTTAATATAATATAGCATATTCTGAAATTGTTTATGGCTAAAGTGCTTGTGTTCTTCCATCACCAGTTCCATCTGGTTTCTGGGTCTGATGTACTGGTACCACTTCTTTTTAACCTTCTTCTGTAGGTTTCCATCAATACATCAGGTGTCTTTGAAACATCTTCTCAGGATATTTTTCACCTCATCCATTTTTTCCTGCCATGATTCTTCTAATAATCCAATTAATTAACAAAGTCATTTGCTCTCAGGAACTTGTAAGTGGAACACTGTCAATTGCAATAGTCTGTCAGCTTTAAGGTGTTTGTCCCCTCCTCAGTGATGAACTTGAAATCATATCCCTGGATCAGTGCTGCCCATCTGGCAAGGCGTCCGTTGAATCTTTCATATTCCACAAACAGCATATTGACGCATTATCCATCATGATCTAAATTGCATCCCATAAAGTAAGGTCATAAATTCTTAATGCTCGGATCACCACCAAGCACTCTCTCTCAATGATAGTGTAGTTCTTCTCATATTTGCTAAACACCTTTAAATAATAAACAAAATTGGGTGTTTCACCCTTCTTCGTCCAATTGGGCCAGTATCACGCCAAGGACAATGTCATTTGCGTCAGTGTAGTGGTAAAAAGTTTTGTTAAAATCTGGGTAGGCCAAGATTTGCGCCTCTACCAATATTGGCTTTAACTCATCAAAGACCTGCTCCTGTTCCAGACCCCATTCAAACTTCGTTTTCTTCATCAGCAGGTATGTGAAGGGTTCAGAAAAGTTACAAAATGTGGATAAACTGCCAGTAATATCCCATTATCCCAAAGGAACACTTGGATGTCCCTAAAGCTCCTGGGTGGCCCCATATCCCTCGATTGCCTTGACCTTCCCTTCCTGGGGCTTGATTCCATCAGGGCCAATCTTATGCCCAATGAACTCCATTTTCCTCTTAAGTAAGAAACATTTTCTCTGTTTCAACTTCATATTTGTTGATCGCAGCTGGGTAAAAACTTTGTGAAGGTATTGAAGATGCTCTTGGAAGGTTCAGCTGAATATGGTTTATCATAAAGATAAATCAACACACTGAACAACTTGAGATCACAAAAATGCAATCCATCACGCGCTGTAAGGTGGCAGGGGCGTTGCAGAGCCCCTGTAGCATCATCATGGGCTCTAAGCCCCTGACTACTGATCAGGGCACATTTCTCATGGTCCTCAGCAAGAGATCCATCTGCAGTATCCACTGGCCATATCCATTGCCAAGAAGTATTTAAATTTAACCAAGCGTTTAAGAGCGTTGTTTATGCATGGTAGTGGATAAGTGTCCTTTTAGGTAATCTCATTCAAGTGGTGGTAGTTCAAGGCTATGTGATGAGTGCAATTTTTTTGTGTACTAGTAGTAATTGATAATCCCAATAATCTCTTTGATGGTCTGATTAGTCCCGATCTAGTTAGCTGATTCAGCTCTTAAGCAATAAAGGTTCTTCAGCTTTTGAGCAATAGTAGGGTCTGGACTTAAAACATATAGCTGATTCAATTTCCATTTTGTGTATCTCTCCCTTAAAGAGTCCTGAGACATTAGATATGGCACTAAAGATTTCATTAAACTGGTACAATAGCTCTTCTAGCTCCTTCTGTTGTTTGGATACCACATCCCAAAACCTGATTTCGTCAAAGTCCCCTAAAGCATGTACAGATTCTACGTCACTGCAACTGGTCAGTTGGTCCAGTAAAGTTTCTTTTTCTTTCTTGATTTGTTTAAGTTGAGTTGTGATATTTCCTATATGATGATTGTCAGCTCTTCCAAGTAGTTGGTAATAAAGTCCAGGTAAAGATCTCAGTTCTTGTTTAGGGATTTCATCTCAGCTATACATTTTTAAAGCAATATCTGGAGAAACCTTCACGCTGATTGTCAGGGTCATCTAGAGTTGATCTCCTGGACAAATCTCCATTGTTTTGCTAGCTCTCAGTGGAAACCCTTTCTCTACGCTAACTGTGGAGGGTAGCTGTTTCACACCCTTCTCTGTAAGGGTATAGTGGACGGGGTATATTTACTGTTCCATCTACACTAAGCACGTACATTGCTTCAGCGGTTTGAAATCCTCATTCTTGAACACCAGTAAAATTATAACTAAAGATACTTACAATGCTTGTTGGGAAGTTGACTTTGCTCCAAACTCAAGAAGGAATTGCGTCTTGATTAGGAAGTCATAGTGGTCATTATCCAAAGCCTCTGCCAGCTCTGTGAGAACCATGCATCCAAGGCATAAAGGGAACTCTTAGTAGGATCCTAAAATGCAGGTAATATTGGGTTTGGAAGTTCAGTACTTCATGTTGTAATCAATATCAGGCATGAAATGCAGCCGCTTCATGAGCTTATAGGATATTATGTTGACTGGAGCCCCAGTGTTCAGTACAGATAAGATGCGCACTTTTTGGATAGCCACTTCCACTTTAATCACACACTTGCTGAAAGGGTTCACAGTAGTCAGAATGTCAGTGGCAGTCTCTCAAACTGTTTTAAAGCTTTGGAAATTGTTTTGCTCTTTTCAGTGTCCTCGCTATCCAGTTTCAAGTTCTTGAAAATAGCCATTACCAGCTGCATTTCTTAAACAACTGAATTAATGATTTGGGTAGGTTGGTTCACTTGAGCCAATTAAGTTTTACTTTATTTAGGTCTGTTAATGCCACTGACTCTCATTTTAGCAGGCACAGCCAACTTGCTAGATGTCTATATCACATGGTATCCTGCATTGTCAAAACCTTCATCTTTGTGATTGTCTTTACCATCAGTGTGAAAGTCCACCCAGTTTACGGCTTTGGTGGTATCCTCTTTAAGGGTGTGTCCTTCTTTTCAGCGGCAATTAGCAGACAAGATTGGTAAAATTGTCCAGGCTAATGGCACTTATTTCAGATCAGTTATTGGTGGGAAAAGCGCTCTGTTGGTTTAAAAACATTATCCTTTGGTTTGTTGAGCTTGTTGTTAGATATATTTACTTCCTTGCTAATCTATTAAGGTGATGTTCCTTTGGCCTTCTATTATATTTTGCATGTCTATTATACATCAAATAATGCTCTTTTAAGAGCCTTTAGGGACATCACACTCTTTACTGTGAGAGTCATACGCATCTTCAATGTGGTATGAATTTCCAATAAATTCAGCAGTACTGTTTTGTAATGGTTTAATCCATAGTTTCCATTGTCCACAACTGTTGAGCCTTAAGATATAGTAAGAAGTGTAGTTTGCTACTGACTCATTCTTGCCCATCTTTTTAAGTAGGAACTCTTGTATCATATTCTGGACGTCCTGTTTACTCCTGAACTCTGAGAGGAGTTTAATTTTACTTTAGTCTACGTTAGTCCTGGTTGTAAACCATACTAAGAATCTACTAAGACTTGTGTCTCATACATCCTTTAATGTGGTGAGTTTTTTTGGCAATCAATCACTCCATCCATGCTGTTCTCATACATTAGGAGAAAAAATAGAGATTATAGCTTCTCCAGATGTGTAAATGGACTTAAAGTAAGGTTTGAAGTTAGTATCTTCTCAATAGGGACAGTGAGCATTGTGTGCAGTTGTTATGTAGTCAGTTGAGCTTCCAATTCCAGGTTCTATAACTGAGTAACTGGTTTAGTTGATGTAAAAAAATTATTCAAGGTGGGTCAACCTTGGGACAAATATACCACACCAAAAATGTTTTCTAGCCAGTACAGGTTTCAAACTCAAAACCTGCACTAGGGGTGAAAGCAGTTTTACCCGCTTGACGAACCACCCTTGGTTTAGTTGATGTAGGAACTGGTATTATGCAGTTGAGCCTCAACTATTTATACTTTTGTCCATATAAGAACATGTTATCATGATGTTCTAAGCATTTATCATAATCATTTATAAAACATGCAGATGTTTCTACGTTTTTTTAAGGGATACAGTTTTATCCTCCAGAGTCTTAATAATAACTTCAAGTTTACTATGGTTGAGACCCTCTCATGATAGAAATGGAGGCAATACATTCTCTTCTAGTGGTTTCCTTGATGTTCACAAGTTGGTTCTTTAAATCATGCATTTCTAGTTCAAGGGCATGAGATCTTGAACTTATAGTATCCTCCTCTTTCACTAGTTTAGAGAAATTCTCTCTGTGGTAAAATTCCATTCCGCTTCATTGTCAAACTGCTCAAGAGTAATCTCATGATCTTTGTTCTGGATTGATGATGCCGCTCCTGTAGTGAGCACCACAGTCATCTTGCTGATCTCAGCTTGCATAGCTTGTGAGGCTGACTTTCTGCTCAGTGGGTCTATTTTTGCAGATTAGGCACCAGACAACCTTCATTAAGATAATAATCAACCACTATTAGCAATTCCTCTTCTGATGTTACCCCATGCAACATCTATTTTTTATTTAGACTGTTCACAACTATGGCAAAACTCTGGTGAGCATCTTCTGACATATTCTCTTTATATTATCCCTCAGGACACACCAAAATTCAATTCAACCTCTCTCTTGGAAGCTCATCCCCAAGGTAATCATGTAGGTGCATGTCCAGTTCAAACAGAGTAGATCAATGACTAATACTGTATTCTTCTTGATTAGTAATCCCAGACTGGCTACTGGCAATTAGACACTTAAATAACATTAAGTGAAACAAAAATGATAAATTGAGATTCTTCAGAAAATGTATTTTATTGAAATAAAAAAGGAAAATTTTTATAGTACTTTTTAAAAATCAGGAAGGAGTGGATAGCATAGTAAAGTGGTTCCTGCTCCACTCTAGGTCAGGTTTTGATTGAAACAGGTCTAAAAAATATCACAGGCTAAAAAAACTTTGCGTGGTATATATGTCCCAAGGTCAATCCACCACGTTTACTCTCATATAAATCAGTATATAAAATAAATGGCAATTATAAAAAAATTGGGATTTAGGGTTGGCAATATAAAAGACAAGATCTCTTAGTCATGCGGCATTTGATTGCCAATTTAGATGCTTTGTCAATTTGTGCTAATTTTTGTAGCTGTGAGCTCCTTCTTACATTGATACTTCTGAATCTGGATGTCCAGGGGCCAAGCTTCTTTATACACTTTTGGGTTGGGAGCGCATCTTCTCCTCAGGTTATTGCCTAATTATCAATTTAGTAATATGCTCATTAAGTTTGGGATATGCAATGGTGCACCTTCAATGCGCCTTACATCAGGTTTTTTGTTCAACTCTCAAAATTAGTTCATTACTATATTTAATAATATACAGTCTAGAGCCTTAATAAGTCCCATTGGGTATTTTAGTTGAATCATTGCATCATCAACTAATCAAAAATAATCTCAACCCCAAAAATTATAAAAGAGGCCAATTCTGATAGTCCTTTTGGGCAGCATCATTGTCATCATAAAGTAAATTTAATGGCTTGTTTGTATCTAAAAAGATGATTTGTAATATTCCAACAGTTGAGGAATGACACTCTTGTGCTCTCATGACCTCATACACATTAGTTCCACTTACCTAAGTGTGTCAGTAACTTGAAAAATCTTAGTCCTCTGGGGTTGGATAAAGATATTGTGACACCCTACTTTGGAATCCAACCTATAATTGATTTAATCTAGTATGCAGTAGATTTCTCCTAGATGAATGAGAAATTTAACAATTTAAATGGCTCCTTATAGTTAAATTTATTGGCAATGAATGTTGCACCCATTGAAGCACCAACAGAAGAGTTATGCTCCTAGCTCCCTAATTAAACCCTTTGTTTTATTAGAAAAGATATTTTGAGGTTAACAAATTACTTAAATAGTTATAAAGTTTTTGTATTCTGCTCTTGTGATTAGAGTTTGAAAGGATAGTTTTCCTTTATCTATATTTTCTCTAAAGATTTAGAAATCTCTTATGTAAAGATTGGAAGGGAAAGGTTTCATTGTTTCTCAGATTGTGTTCCAGTATTCTTGTGTAAGAGTTGTTGGGAAATTTACCTTATTAAAAGCGCCTTCATGTTACCAGAAGGAAGAGCATCACATTTATCTAACGGTAAACATATAAGCAAGTTTATACCGTTGGTTGTAAAGACCCCAACTGGATATTTTCTTCATTGTATTGTCACTGTACCCCTTAATCTTTAATCAATAATAACTCAAAAACTTTTAAACCTGTACAGTAAACCCAAGAATTTTACATTTGGTGCTCAATATGGGGGGCAGTTGAATTTGGGCAAAAACACGTTATAATTATAAAAAAAATGTCATACAAGCATGAACTTTGGACGATGTGGACTGAACTGGAGGTAGTGAACAATAACACAAAATTTGTTGATACAATATAATCTGACTACCTTGGAAGGACAAGTAACAATAACCAAGGAGGAAATAGAGCATGTCACAAAGGTCTTAATGACCTATATGGAAAGTCACCACCCTGAATATAAAGAAGATGTAATAATTAAGGAATTAATGTTCCAAAAGGCTTAGGAAGTCGACAAAAAATGATTCCATTGAATCTAGGATTTGTAACGCAAATTCTAAAATGGTTACAAGAACTTGAAAATCACAAGTACAAATGTGCTCAGATAAAGGCAGATAGCTATTATGATGTTAATGAGGAAAGTTTAGTTGGAAAAGTGCAGCCCCAATAAGCATGCCTTTGATTTTTGCAGCACTTTTGGAGATGGCTTTTGAGAATACCCCCTAGTCAGTAGGGTCACCAGTCAAGTACATCCTATCACATTATTGACAGAAGAGTTTAAACTATGCCAAAATTACCTATTTTTTACTAGAATAACGCTTCAGATAAATCCATCTATTTAAATGACATTGCTTGGATATGGTAACTATCAGAAAGCAGTAACAGTTATGAAATGCTTAGACACCATCTATCAAATTATGGTGTTGCCCACCTCAACAGGGATAATTGTATATATGCATACGCTAAGGATGAAATCATGAATGAGTTTAACAATCCTGAATGGATGGCTAGCTTCAGGCAGGAGTTAATGGGAATACAGTTTAATAAGGAAGAAAATCTTGCTGCTTTTGCTGACCATCTCTACCAGGAAAAAACCTGGTATTTTCATAAGTTCTGTTAAATATTGATTTATAAATTGCTATGAATATGGCTCTTAAGCGCTTCAGAGACCTGCACTAAGACGTTGTTTCTGCGCTTACAACTCAGAATTTTACTCTTTGAATGGTGAATTAATAAATAGGTTAGTCTTGGCGTTCAATTCACTAAATTAAATTTCCAAAAATAGCTCACCAGTAAGAATCAAATTATGGCATATTTGTTGACAAGGATATGGAAATTTATAACCAAGTAGCAATGGAATATAACAATTTTCAAAAAAGTTTCACTGGGAAAGAAACCAATATGAAAAAATAAACATACTAATAGCTTAACCACTGTTGTAGATGTGGTATGACTGGACATTTTGCCGCCTAATGTTGAATAAGTCAATATAGAATTTAACTCCTATAATGCCTCAAGAAAAGGAAACTTTTAAGGATTAAGAAAAGGATTCTGCAGTCTAGACATGAAACAAGCTAGTACTGCAGTTCAAACCGTTCCAGCAGATAATTGAACAGAGGGGTTAGATACATAATACTTGTTTTTATTAAACCTGAGGAGGATCCATTGCATTTAGTCTTAATTCCAAATATAAATGTTACCACTAGAGATATGCAAGGATTATCAGCCCAGAAATTGTGAAATAGGTTTCATGATCTTATGTTCATCAGTTAATGGAAAAGGCATAATATGTTAAGAATGAAGATAATATAAGTTAATCAAGATAAAACTTGATGATGCCAACGTTTTCATTCCGGTCTACACAATTAAAAAAGTACTTCCAGATCTTTCAGGAAAACTGATTTTAACTATAGGCATGGTCAGTGATACTGATACTCAACCAATGAAGAGAAACAATCACTATGTTTGTAAAGAACTGGCAATTGATAATAAAGTTGCTTACCAGGATGCTGGATGAATCAAGTGCCAGCCTCCAACTGATGAATTAATATATAGGAACTGTCAAAGTTACTGATAAGTTGGGGACAAATGCCTATGGTCAGGTCCATCTAAAATTATTTTAAAGATGGCAACTGATGCCTGCACAATAATAAAAATGACAATAGTTGTATAGTGAATAGTGTCCATAGTAAGTACTTAAGGTATTGGATCTAAGAAAAAAAATTATTGAAACATAAAGTACATAGAGAAAATCATTAAAGATAATAAAATTTATAAAAAAAACTATCTATAGTTATAGAGAAAGCTCCTCAAAAAATAAGAAAATAAAAATATATATAATATTAATCCTTTATTTCTGCCACATGTTAGTGTATTGGGCTGTGTTTTCATTCTGATGTTGTGGGGAGAAGGGGGATGAACTATTATGGTAGTGAAAAAGACTCAGTGGGGTGAACGTTTGCCAAATAATTTTGTGTTATAACCAGGTCCATGGCTGTTATTTTCATTGAGAGTAAAAAAAGTGGAAATCCATCTTTGCTAGTTTCTGAGAGCTCCAACCTGGGGTAACAGGTGTTAAGAAAAATTATTATTGAGGAGATCAACTGAAGTAGTCCTGGTACAGCCTATATCCATAAACTGTACTTGTGTAAGGTGGTAGTGAACATGAGAAATAGAAGATGATAAACTTCATTATCAATAATGTCTATGGAAAGAAGCATCAAGCAATGAGAAAAAAGATACAGCTCTGCTGAAACTGGTTTTAACCATGCTGGCTGACTCATTCCATGGAATACAGTGGCATCTACCTCCAAACTTATATTTTTGATGGATAATCTGGTCAAGCTTAAAGATGTGTTGTGATTTTGAAATACCCACATCAATCAGAAATAGATGATATGATCCTATTTGTTTGATCTTCTGGAGTTCACTTTATAATAAGAAACTTATAGTGGAATGTTAAAGCTATCATTCATTTGATAGCTATTGTTTGAAGTGTTTCCCCTACAGAACATTAGCCTATTTCAGAATCTGATTCCAGTGGATTAATGCTCTGATGGGGAAATCCCAAAATTTTTTGTGAATGGTTTGATTGTTGATTAATTTCAACAATTAAACTATCTTGTGTGGATCAATCAAGTTTGCCTCTAGTTAAAAGTATTTTTGAAAATCGCTGAAGCATTGTCAATGTTTTTATTGGCAGTAACTTGTGAGTTAACCTGAAGCAATGTGACCTGATATTTATAGGTAACTGTCTCTGTTAAAGAAGAAGGTTTCTAGCTTAAAGTTTAATCTTCTGGGGCTTTGATGAAGGCATTGGGGCACTTCCTTTTGTTAAAAAACCCATGAGGGTTATAATCTATTCAGCGGCAGAAACTGACTCATTGGATGAGGTATTTATCATTTTAGGCAACTCCTTATGGTTAAATTTAATGGTGATGGATGCTTTTTCCATTGGGGGTGCCATCAAAAAGTTGGCCACTTAGTTCTCTATCTAAACCATGTGTTAATTAAAGAATAGACATGTTAAGTTTAATAAATATTAAAATACTTGAAATTTTTGTAGCATGGTCTTGTGATTAATGTTGAAGGGATAGCTTTCCTTTATCTATCTGCTCTCAAGATCTCAAAATCTCTTGTGTAAAATGTGGAAGGGAAAGATTCCTTGTTGTTTAGATTGTGTTTAAGTACTTTTATATAAGAGTTGTATGGAGAGTTACCCTTGTTCAGAGGTGCTTCAAGTTACTAGAAGGATGAGCATCAGCACCTGTCTAGCAGTGAATATCTAAGCAATTTTAATACCATTGGTTGTGTGGAATTCAGCTGGATAATTATCTTCATAAAGTTATCACCGTACCCCTTTAATCTTTAATCAATAATAACTCAAGCACACTTCAAACCTGTGCTGTAAAGCTAAAAAGGTTTACAATACTTTATGATAGTATCCACAATAGAATAGGCTACAATGAATCTAAATAAAGAACTCATTCTCTTGCTCTTGTTTCATCTATGGTCTTGACCAGTCATCCTATATTTGGTAATTGGTGACCCTCATAGATTCTTAACCTTTGGGTGATTAAATTTGAGGATAGTTGTATTTATAGCAACTTGTGTACCTTCTTATCATTTTAACCCAATGGATTTACAGATTGTTTAATGATATATAGCAGATATTGGCTAGAAGATTGAAAGATCTTTGGGAACTAACTATGACCAAAACTATTGCTTATATTGTAGTGAGGTATCCTGTGATTATTGGTTGCATTATCAACTCTGAAATTGTTAGTTGAGTTGGTGGGTTATTAGTTGCTCTAGGGATGCTTTCTATGAGTTATAGTTGTAGTTAGATAATGAATGAGCAGAATTAAATGATGGATCTTATATCCTTATAGAAGTGAGCTTACTGTGTGCATCCAGCTAGCAATCTTTGTAAATTTTAATTTAGCTTACCAGCAGATATACTACAGAATGATGTGGGGAGAAAATTTCAACATAGGTTTAACACAGGGTTACTCTCATAAACCCGTTAAGATAAGGTTATATAGTAAGGCTGACTTTAAACAGGACATTAGATGTGGTATATAATAGAACTTCAGGAGATTGTTTTAAGCCTTAAGGTACCATGGAACCCCCTTTGTGGTACAGGCTTAAGGATTGAACCCAGATAGACTGGAATTTTCTATAGGCCTACCCCATTAGGCTAGGACAAAAGTTAGGCTTTATGTTAGAAACTTCCTAAAGAGTAGATATATATAATACAAACACAACCTTGCCAATTTATATTGATTCCAAATTTCTCTGAGCTTGGGCTTTATTAAAAGTAAGTTGACCTGAGATCATGATTATAGTGCAAGTATGGTAAGGGAAGTATGAACCATTGGGGTTGAAACCTTGAAACTTCAACTAGCTAGCTGTCATATGGGAAATAGAAAGCTTTGAAACACTCAAATTGGCCAAACCTGGTTGTTGCTACAAAGTCAAACTAATGGGCTAAATAAATACCACAATTATAAAACAGACATCTTGACCACCCCAGGATCGTGACTTCAATGGCCTTATAAGGAGGATGGTTATCTATATTACTGAATCCAAGGCTATACGATAACAGGGTACTGGTTTATCACACATGCTCTAATTAGATATGAGACCTATACTCTTAGGTATGAGAGTATATTTTACAGGTATTGATTTATTATAGTTTATATGGCTTATTATATCTGTCAGCATGCCTTTTGGAGATCTATCTTTATAATTCACAGGCGCCTACCATTATACCTTATATTATCAGGTTATAATAAAATTAGAACTCTAATATTATCCTTTAAATATCCACCTATCAGTGGTATAGTTAAAACTGTTATATATAAATCTAGCTACCTAGATCTTTTATATAACTCGGTGAAGATATCTAAATCTAAGGTGGGTCTATCTATATGGTAACAATTTCTTACTATAAGAATGGGACAGTACAATGGCCAAGTACAACTCTTATCAAATTACTTTCAAATATAACTTCCAGCGTAGAGGTTTGGTATGGCATAGAAATAAAATGGAGTTTTATACCAGCCTTTAGATAAAACGGCACGCGGCGATATAAACCATAGATCTTTATGCAGCTAAACGCATGGAGTTTCAAAGCTTCAACTCTTTACAAGTTTGCCCACTTCATTCCCTTTGCTTGGCATGTTGTGCTCATCTCGAAGCTGATCACACCGGATAAAGTTAAGCCTTTGAATGAAGATGGATTTTAATACAGAATCATCTAAACCATCAAACCTTAGGATAAATGATAAGGCTTAGGGTTGATTGAACAGAGCTTTGGTATGCGGTTGGTTTTTATGGTAAACGACCGAATATGACTTTAATATAAATTTAACACAAACCGTTGTCTTATAATTATAAGATAACCTTGAAGTTGTCGTATATGGCTTTAAATTTTGTCGAAACCAATCGGTTTAGAGATCTTTTAGCTTAGATTACAATAAACTTATTTTTGCATGCTCGCTACTATATAAGCTAGGGCTTGAAAGAATCAAGCCTCGGGTAATCGTTTTACGCCTCTGATGCATCCATTGGGGCAAAAGGTTGTAATTTTTTGCTTAAACGTCAACCTGCTTTTTGTACCAACCAAATCGTCACATGTTTTGAGGTACCATATCCATGCATCAGGCTAGGCTCCCCTCTTAATCAATCTGATGGGGTTTTAATTTCCTTGGGCCATGGCAGTCTTCATTAAAATCGTAGTTGAGTCATGCTTTAATCAATTTTAGGATGATTAATACTGACGGATTTTAAGGTACCCTGAGCCTATACTATTGCATGTATGCCAATTAATGCTCAAGGGGTAGGGTGCTTTAAAATTGATAGGAGGGTATAGAAGGTTAATTAATCAAACGAATGTGAATTCGAACCCAAATTATGCTAAGTTATAAGCCTATTACGTCATAAAGTGGAACCTTTAGGCTGAACTTCAATCAGAACCAAAAATCGTAAAGGCTTGAGTATGGGTTTGATACGGTCGAACAAATGGGACTTTGGCTTAGAAGAGCGGTACAACATATTCTTTATTCCGCATAAAGTGTAACCCAACCCATTCATTTGAGTCCCATTCCCGAGGGACTCATCCTTGTTTAATATGCCGCAGTCCTCCTTTTTACCTGAGTACAAAATTGTCGTTGTCGGCGGCGGCGGTACGTCTAACTATTTTAACCTAGTTGGTTCCAACTCAGACCATACTTTTTTTACCAATTTGCTTCTTTTCTGATACCAAAAGCTGACTTTTCATTTGCGGTTTAGGGGTTGGGAAATCGGCGCTAACGATCCAATTTATCCAATCTCATTTTGTGGATGAATATGACCCAACTATTGAAGGTATCGTTTTTGGTTTCCTCTTCAACCCCTCTGACTTTTCAGACTCTTACCGTAAACAGTGCGTCATTGACGATAAAATTGCTTTGCTCGATGTTTTGGATACGGCTGGCCAAGAAGAATACAGGTACAGTCTTTTTTGCAAACTATCGGCCTAACCTCTTCAAAGTGCGATGAGGGAGCAGTACATGCGGACTGGGGAGGGGTTTTTACTGGTGTACTCCCTTACCTCTCGGGAATCGTACGAGGAGATCGTTACCTTCCACGAGCAAATCCTCCGCGTCAAGGACCGCGACATCTTTCCAATGGTCGTGGTTGCCAACAAGTCGGATCTTGAGACCGAGCGCCAGGTCTCCTTTGCGGGTATGCTAAACCCCTTTTTAAAGCTCGCTCTCTTACCTTCTCATCTTTAGAGGGACGGGATCTCGCTAAAGGCTTCAACTGCCCCTTTATGGAGACTTCGGCCAAAAAGAGGACCAACGTCGATGAGACGTTTTTCACTCTGATTCGCGAGATACGGAAATTTAATAATGGGCAGGCGTCGCATCCGGATGGCGCCGGGTCCAAGAAGCTGAAGCCCGACGAAAAGTCCAGCGGCTGTTGCACCATACTCTAAATCTCCTGGAGTGGAAATTGGACCTTTCACCCCTGCCATATGCCCTTCTACAACCGCCCCCATTTGAGTTCTAACATTCTATCGCAAGCCAAATATTAGCTTAATTTAAACCTCAGATCCCGTATTGACTCGGCTTTATATACTTGAGTACGACGCCCACGCCGAGGAAAGTTCATACGAGTTTATATTGCTTCCATTCAATCGATCTGCGTTTTTGATCTTTTGCTGTTAATCATGCCTTCTACCTTATCCTAATTCAGCTCCTAATTTGCACCCATCTCTCGATTAATAAAACTTTCCATAAACCGCGTATCAACAGTTTTTGATTTACAGGGTATTGATTTACAGGTTTCCGTAGCCCACTTATCAACAGTTTTTGGTTTACAGGGTATATATAGTGATAAGCTTCCAGTTTAGCTTAAAGCTGATTTTATTTTCTTTCGGGGGTGAATAGCCATACAAATCGTAAAGTTCGAAACTATAAGTTGATGGGCAAGGAACCGCACTCTTCAGTGACCTGAAACTAGCTCCGTTAAAGATGATTAAGCTACAGATTTTGCTCCTGAAGCGTCACTTAACCTCCAACATTTCAACCGGATGCCCGATCATCGATAAACCCCCTAATAATCGCAACCCAAGGGCACCAAGATCACAAAACCACAGCGGCGGAAAACCTTCAGCAAGGTATAGCTAGTACACCTAGTTTCCGGCACATGAGATTAATGACCCCCTTTTAGTAAGCCAACTAACTAGCGCGACGGCTGGTGCGGGTATCGAACTTTAAATATCAAAGTTTACCCTGTACAACCTGTCGGAATTGCATTGTGCGCGAGATGGCTGATTTTAGTACACCTGTAATTCGTGGCGCAACACCCCGTCTATGCACACTTTAACCTTGTCAATATAGTTTGTTTGTCAAGGCTTTTTTACACGATAGGATCGCTTCGATAGAATATTCGATAAGGGACCGAATGGGGTGGCCACGGATCGATCGTGATGCTGGGGGTCGGTAGATCGAGTTGGGTGGCAATAGCGCCTCCGAACAGTGTATGAGCCTCACATTTCGCGCAGTTCCTGATCTCAACCTGCACCTAATTTAGGTGAGCCGTCGATAATGTTTTTATCAGGGGTTAACCATACTTGAAGGCTTACGAGCAAATGATCAGAACTTAAAGGGGCGACCGGGTTGGTTTGAGACGTAACCTTAAGCCATCGTGGCAATTTCAGTGTCGATTTAAATCTTGCAGGTTTCATTTTATTACCTAGCCGATTTACCCACCGTTGCTTGGGTTTATATTTACCAAAGGATCCCGATTATTAACCGACTTCCAAAAAGGAGGAGGTTCTCTATTCGACCTGTATATTTTTTCAGTTTGTTTGCGCATAACTCCGAAACTGCTGGACTAATTTGAATGAACTTTTTAACCCTTTCACCGATTTTCGAAAAAACTCTTCTATTTTATGGCCTTAACTTTTGCAAAAATTTCTTAGCCGATGTTCATACCTTTTAAGCTCATTCTGGTCCTTGTCGAACACGAATATTCAATAAATTTTAAAATAAATCTATATAAATCTTATTTTAATTGGACGCATATACGCGTTTTTAGATTTACATACCCCACGGTTTTTGGACGCATATATGCGTTTTTGGATTTACATCACCCCCATCTTTTGGACGCATATGCATCAAATCATTGAAAGGGTTAATGAGAGAGGATGATCCCATGGTGATCCCATTCCAATTTTGCAAGGTTTGATCCAGTATCTGACCAATAATTTAGTTTTTTTATAGATATTCTATACTTTTCGGCCATTGCCGACTCTGATGCCTATACTGAATTGCATATATACAAACTCACACTTGGATGAATGTAATATAGTGTTCTTGAACTTAGCTATTATAAAATATAATATATACTTTTATTTTATATTAAAAACTAGGAAAAAAGATCTGACTTCAAAAAATGCACTAAAAAGTATGAAATAATTGATAAAAAGTATGAATGTTTAAAAAAGCCTTTTTGAAGTTGATGCCATATTTCAAACTAACTTATAAATTTTGCCCGTGAGTATAAAATAGAGCTTATAAAATTAAGTCCAAGTGTAAACTGTAAGCAGCTAAGAGCACATGGTGCTGAGTATATATATTATAAAATGATTATATATATACTTTTTAGTGTATTTTTTAAAGTCAATTATTACACAAGCACGTGATGGTCATAACCATTATTAAATTGTTTGAAGCATGTCAGTTTGTTGATGAGAGTATTTTAATTTTATATAATCCTTTATAGTCCTCAAGTAGAATCTTTTTTGGCTAAGTTGCAGAAAGTTATCAGTAATTAACCCCTTGCCCTACAATTTAAGTTCCAAAGTGTGTTTTAAAACGTTTAAAAAAGCGCTCTCTTTGGGTCATTCCAGGATTTACCAAATTGGTCTTAAGTTGTACCAATCGAACACGACTTAAGCCTTTGACCTACAACCACAAGTCTCACATGTGATAATAAGTTCAGGCCCAAACTTATTATCACATGTGTGACTCATGGTTATAGGTCAAAGGGTTAATTAGTATTTATCTTATCAACTCTATGAAATTCATTCAAGCTGGCTAAAATTATATAACACAGCACAGACAGGCTCAACCAGTCCCCTGAACACACTATCATACACTCACCCACATACAGACTCATTCATGGAACACCAGAGATATGAGTATCCATGGAAAAATATACAAGATATCACATTAAAAGTGATCATAAACAATAAACAATACCAAACAAAAACAGAGATATCAACAACCAGTACACTAAGAGACTATACTGAACTGAGGCCCACTCTTTATGTTATCTAACCCATAATATATAAAGAGATAGAAAAAATTTAATATATATTGAGATTTCAGTATTTTCACATGATCCAGCTTAATCAATTATATTATTATCTACTTTATCTGCTGGGGGTGATTTACCATATTGGATATGGGAGTTATCATTTAATATGGTAACTATTGGTAATTACTATTTCTTATAGGATATTGGTTAATTTATTGGGATTCGATCCTGCTGGATTACTACTGCTCCATCAGGGAGGATTTCCAGCCGTGTTTACAGGTTGTTTGATTATTGATTTAATGATTGAAAATTTAATTATCTTGTATGAATTAATTGGAGTTTGTCACCAATCAATTAAGGGTTGACTGGTAGTTACTGGGCATTGACAACGCTTCTGGAAGCAACTTGCAGATTAACCTTTTAGATAATGTGACCTTTTAGGTAGTGTGACCTGCTGTTAATAGGTAAAAGTTCTCATTAACTAAGCAGGTTGCTAACTTAATCAAAATAATTTTCTAGGGTTGAGTGAAGACAGTAGGACATGCTCTTCAGAGACTTAACCCATGAGGGGTCATGTTCTGGTCAGCAGTGGAATCTATATAGACATACAAAATAATTATCATTTTTGCATGACTCCTGAGGGCTAATTTATTGGTGACAGCTGCTGTTCCTATTGGGCACATCATAAGAGTTAGGTGTCATTAATCATATATAAATCCCTTGTTTCTTTTAATAAATGAAGTTTTAGTATTTGACATTTTATTAATTTAAATTACTACTCATTCTGAGTTTTGCTTTTTTGAAATGTGTGATGTAGGTAAACTGGTTTAATTCTCAAATACCTTAAGTGAGGTAAAAATAACTTGGGTGTAAGAGTATACCTGATTGAGGGTGAAATCAATTATGAAGAAGAGTGGGTGGCTAGCTGTTGTGAAACTAGCACTTCTTTATCTCTTACATCAGACCATCCTGGTATTGTAGCAAGATATCTGATTAAGGTTGAGATCATATATAGAGCATATGACTGGCTGGCTGTTGTCAAACACTAGCACTTCATTATCTTTTAAAATGAGTTGATTTACCTTGTACCATTATTATATCCCTTTGAGATTATTAGATAAAAGTAGTATATAGTTCAGTTTAAAATAACATTTAGATATTTCTTGCAAATTATATTGTGTGCCCTTGTGATTAGATTGGAGGAGAAAAGGTTTCTCTTATCTATTAGTTGTTTGCTAACTCTAGGATTTGAGTTGAATGTATGGGTTTCTCTTGTCAAGCGATTCTCAATTACTTGGTAGAAAGAGTTAATGGAAAAGGTTCCCTTATTCTTCAGAAGTACCTCCAAGTATCAGAAGGAAGAGCGTTAGCGCCTGTCAAGCATTGAAGGCATACTCAATTTTGTTGTGAAGAGCTCAACCAGTATAATACTTTTGAATAAAATTTCAACCAATTCCTTTAATATATCTATAATTTATTCAATGCACACATTTTACCTGTGCAGTAAACCTGAAAAGTTTACATTGGGTGCTCACTACAGGAGTAGTTGAGTTTTCAGGCCAAAGCTTACATAAAAATATCAGCACAATGTTATACAAGAAAAAATTTTAGAAGCTGTGGACTGAATTGTAACTGTAACAAGAATCTGCTAAACTTGGCATCACATCAATATAACTACTTTGGATAAACAAGTGATGAAAGACAAGGAGGGTTTTAGAACAATTCACAAAGGTCAACAGCAATCTTTATGGAAAAGTTACCACCTCAAAACAGAAGGAGACTGAACTAATCAAGGAGTTGTATATCAGGAAATTGAGAGAGAATCGGATAGAGAACACTTTTGTTGGATTCAGGAAGATGTAGATTAGAGCCTAAAGCACTTACTTTATTCAAAAATTACTGATTTTATTGTGCCCAGATGGAGTTGAATGAAGCTGACAATGAAATAAATGAAAGTTTCGCTGAGAAAGTACAAAACCTAATAAATATGTCTGGAGTTTGTACTGCAAGTTTTAGGGATTCCCTCAAAAACATCCTTTTGATAGTTGGGTTACCAGTCAGAAATCCTCTGACACGGCAGAAGCAGATGATTTTAAAGTACCCCAAAGATACCCATGTTTCACCAGGATAATGTACCAGCATTTTTTCAACTATCTAAAATAATGATGTTTGGACATGGTGACTGACAAAAAGAAGTAACCGTGATGAACTGCTTAGACATCAACTGTCATCTGGTGTTGTCCCATCTCAACGAGGACAATTGAAAATATAGTGATGCCAAAGAAGCAATCAGTGCTGAATTTAGTAGTCTTCAAAGATGGTTACAATAAACAGAAATTTCTGGGAGTTCAATTCAAGAAGGAAAAAACATTAGCTGCTTTTTTCTGACTAATTTACCAGGAAGCGCAATTATGGCTTTAGCAAAGTTTCTATTAGATTTTAATGCACGGATAGCAATGTAAACGGCACTTTGGCCCTACAGAAATTTCCCCACACTATGGTTTTAGAGCTTGCAAACCAAACTTCCACATCACAGATGGTGGAATATTGCAAGAGGCTAGAAGAAACATTTGAAGCACCTTACCAAACTTTTCAAAGCCATTACCACAAGAAATCAGAATACAGTGAAGTTTACTGAGACTAACAAGGAACTACAAAATCAAGTCATAAAGGGAAATAAGCTGAAGGACTGAAAAGAGCGGTTAAAATTCAAACCCACTGCCACCAATTTGGAAATTTGGGCATGTAGCTGCTCAAGGTTGGTACAAGAAGCCTAAAGAGCAAGTAACTCTGGTCTAGGGTAAAAAGAAAGAAACTGCCAGGATTTTCAAAAAGGCCAGCATTCTAGATATGGAATACTCTTGCACTGTGATCGATCCTGTTCTCCATGACATTTTCAAAGTTTGCTTAGATATATCTGATCTATTTTTAGATTAAGATACACCTGATCCACTCTACTAAGTGGTTAATTAGGATATAAAAACAAACACCTGAGCAAAGGCAGAAGGGATTGAACCCTAAAATTGTGAAAGAAGTTGCTTTACCATATGCCCACCAGTTAGCAGAAAGTATCAGAACTTCTGAAAGCACCAAAGAGTTACCCATTATGAGAATTGATGATGTAAATGCTTCTCTTCATATTAGCATGATCAAGAAATCCTTTACTGATTTGTCTGTGCAATTAATTCATATTCTAGATTCAATAAAAATGCTTCATTTTACTCAGTAAACACTTTCATTACAATAATCTGAGTGTATGTATGCAGACATTATAGTCAATCAAGTAAGAATATGGGCAATAATTGACAGTGGAGTGCTCAATAATATTGTTATAACCAAGTTGGTGAAGCAAATGAGGATTTCTCCATATTTAAACACTGGAAGGAATATGGAACTGCAAGATTGGATACTACAACATCCTGTCAAGCATAGATTACACTGGCTCTAAAGTTTAGATCACTGGTGGTATCAGCTCCTACCATAGTAATAGTATATCAAAATTATGGCATCCTCATAGGAATAAAACACCTGAGATGATATAGTTTCAGATGCAATTTTGAGGGGAACACCCTAAAAATTTTGGGGCAAACTCTGCGCTTAGTATATTAGAAGAAAGGAGTAACTCCGCTGGTAAAGAAAAATAATTTAATAAATTTAATTTGCAATGACAGTATAATTCACATCCAATACAAATTAATTGAGGAAAAATAAGAAAAAATCTGAAGAAAATTTTCAAAAACTGTGGATACCATTGAGGACAAAAATAAAAAGTACCATTTTTTCAGAAATTTAAATAACAATCAATGCAGGGTTAACGCTAGACACCCTGACACAATTATATGGAGAAGTCATCATCTTATGGAACAAATTGATGTTGGAGCCTTAGTTAGCTCTGGGGATTATAATGCCTGGCCAATGTGAAATCTGAGTTCTATTAGCCAATTTGAGCGAAAAGCTGATGAAGGTGGAGAAAACTAAGTTATTGCATTTGCACATTTAATCATGACAGCTGAAGATCAGAGAGTTCCTTAATTTTAAAACTAACAGAGATGGGATTACTAGCAAATGCTGCCAAAAGCATTAATGTATTGGTTGATCAAGAGCAACTGGCTGGGTTATCAGAACATCAGCAGGAGGAAGTGTTATGATTATTTGATTGAATATTAGGTGATATTTGTTTAGGAAGTTTATGACCTTAATGCGCTAAAAATTTGACACATAAGGTTGATACTGGGGAATACCCGCCAATACAAATGTGACCTGTCCACTAATACAAGGCTGCTGAAGCAGTTGTCAGTGAAGAAATTAGTAAAATTGATTAAGAATGGACTCATTGTAACTTCAACAAGTCTATGGGAGAGTATGATCTCTATTGTGAAGAAAAAGGATGAATCAAATTAAGTGATGATTAATTACTGACAGTTGAATAAAACCACCAAGAAGGATTTATATTGGATGCTGAGGATAGGTAATGAGCTCAATCATTTAGTGGAAGTCAATTTCTTTTTGGTGATGGTTTTGATCTCAGGGTATTGGCAGATAGATTTTCCAAAAGAATAACAAGAGAATGGTGCAATAATCACCACTCAAGAGTTATACCAAATGAGAAGAATGCCACAGAAATTATGTAATCACTGGCTACTTTTCAGAGAGTGATGTTCCATCTTGTGTGACCTGAAGTTGTCTTGCTTTTAGTGCAATTGAATGACATCAATGTTTTCAATAGGATATTCACGATCAGTTGGAACAGATGGACAAAGTTTTCAAATGCCTAGCGACAGCAAATTTGAAGATCAAACTGAGGAGGTGTCATTTCTTCAAGAAAGAGCTTTAATATATGGAGTTTTGTTAAACTATGGAGGATTACAACCGCAGACACAGAAAATAAAGGTAATTTGATTTTATGGGTATATATTCTGAAGAATGTTTGAGACATACAAGCCTTTTTAGGCTAGCTCAGATACTATTGCTAATTTATCAAGGATTTTACTGGATTTTAAACCATTATTTCACCTAATAAAGATTTTAAAAAAGAGTTCATATGGAATGAGGAAGCTCAAGAAGCATTCAATGAGTTCAGATGATATCTTATGACTAATTCATTATGAAGTGCCCAAATTTTATTAAGGTGTTTATAATTCTGATGGATGCCTTGTTGTTGCAAATTCTCTATTTGCTACATTCAGGACTCTATTAGTGTGCCAGGCCAAACAGTGTGAAGGCTGCTGATCCTTTCTCTTTTACCATCAACAGTGACCTTTTCCTAAAAATCCACAGAAAACTCTCCAATCCAGCAAATAACCAACTTCACCTTAACAGATTAATCCCTCTTGGTGAGCACTGAGTGTTCTCCCCTTCCAGAAAAGCTTTTCCCTTTGCTCCTCCACCTCATGGTTAATCCCTGATTGTCCATCATTATCTTCACTGACTGGGCAAGTCCTTATGGGGTATTCTGTAGCTTCAGAATGGGAGTTGGTTGCTCTTACCAGTCCAGGTGTTTCACCAAGCGCCTAACTTCTTTGGATCTTCAGTCCAACCTATAACATCCAATCTAACCTCTGTCCACTGTAAAGCTAGCAGAGGTAGGCAATCATCAATTAACTAAAGACAAAGAAGATTGAAAAATTTGAAAATAATATATTAAAGGGAGAATTAACAATTTATAGGCGTTTCCCCACTTATCAATGTCATTGTCCTCTATTGCAATTTCTCAATTGTCAGCACTCTCACTGGAAAAAACAAACATCAGAACTCTGTTTTGCAATAATCCCTCAAACTTCATTGTTATTCAAATTTAATTTATGTCAACTAATTTTCAGCATTTGTTGTTGATTCATCAATTATAATTTCTTATTATAAATTGCAGTCAGCAGATCAGACCACTTGTGCTCAACTTCTAGATCCTCTGGCACCATTCCCAGTCAACTGATCAGCCTTGCTCAATTATCCAACTGATCTTGAAATAGTAAACTGTTGGGTCAATAATGCCTCAGTCACCAGTAAATCAAAACTTGACATCGACTCTCTCAATTTGGTGTTTAAATGAATTTAGTTACATAGTATGCCTCACCATCCTTGGCCTCAGTTGCTGGTGTCAAGATTGACTAATTTACTCATCAGGAATCATCCTGATACTTTTAAAAAGTCAAAATAGAGTTTTAACCTATAATATTAATATAAATAAATGTTTTGACGTCCTCAGCATCAGTTACTGGTGTCAAAATTGGCAAAAACTCCATCAGGGCTCTTTCCCAATACTCTTTAGATGTCAAATTAGAAACCGCCATCCTCATTGATGAAAATCAGCATTTTGACATCCTTAGCCTCAATCACCAGTGTTAAAATTCACCAATTCACTGTTGAGGATTATCTATGACATTTTCTTGATTTACTGGGTTGAGACAGCTCAGATCAACCCAATAGGGAGCACAAATTGTGCTCTAAATCATTGGATACATATTTGAAACTAAGTAAATAAGTTGGCAACCACCCTCATGTTATATAAACACTAATACATGATTATCTGAGGGATTCATCAGGACAAAATACAATACTTGTTAATAGAAATTGGAGCCATTTTAAGTCAATTAGATGATAACAGGGATGAGCATCCAGAGCATATGTGATTCAGACATTGACGCCATTGGAAAGGAACTACATTGTGACAGAGCAAGAGTGCTTCATGGTTATATATACCTGCAAACAGTTTCAAGTGTATATTTATGGAAACCACTTCAAGGTTGTGACCAACCACTCATCTCTACGCTGGTTGCATAATTAAAAAATTCTTAGGGGTGACTGTCTTGATGGGACTTGAAGTTGCAAGTCTAAGATTTCAATATTATAAAGCAATCATGAGTAGCCCATAAGAATGATGATAGATTATCAAGATTATCTGTCATAAAAGTTGTGTGCCAACAATCAGTTGAACTATTACAACATATGATTAAAGAGAATATAATGGATGAACTCCAGGTGATTTAAAACGCGCTAAAGAAAGCAATTGTAGATACTGAGATGAATAACGGACAGTTGCAAAAATCTATTATCATAAGATGGTACTTATCCACTAAATTATTAGAACGCTCAGAACTTATTATAGTTGCACATAAAGTCATAGGAAATGATGGCCTAGGAAAACAATGTATCATCTATGCCAGAATTATTACTAGGAATTTAAAGTTACAATGTTGCGGATTATCAAGTCTGTTGTGTGGGATGTCAACTCCACAAGTTTCACAAGAAAGTGATGGTATACCAGCTAGTACACCCAAGGTTCACTTGGCATAAGTTGTCAATAGACATGATGGGACCCTTGAGTGCATTATTGGGGGAATAAAGTACATTATATTTTTAATTGACCATCTGACCAGATGGGTTGAGATGAAGGTCTTGAGAAATGTAAATGCTACAAGCACTATGAGATCTATAATGGACCAAGTAGTGTACTGGCATATGATGCTCACAAGTATTACTCAGTAAATTTGGGACCAACTGACATCCCACATTTTCCCAAACTTAAGGGTTAACGACGATTCAGAGGAGTGGTGTCCATTGCCCACCACCCATAAATGAATAAAATGGTATAGTCAATGGAACTCTGGATGCAACTCTAAAAAATAGTAGCATGGAAAACCTCCTCTTGGGGTTCTTGTCTGAGTTTTGTTATCTTTGTGTACAATATCAGTTACTATACAATTACAGGGAAAATGCGCTCAAACTCATATGGAATTAGAGCCTTACTACCAATGATATACTATACTGCGTGGAACCAGCTTTAGGGATGAGCACAGAGCAAGATTTAACCTGACTGGCGAACATTGTCATAGCTAGTGACATATTTCCTGAAATTAACCGCCCTTCTGAAGCCAAATCCAACAAGCCCTTGGGGAAATGACCAGAACCCCTAAGGGTCACCAATGACCTATCTAAGGTCATTGACAAAAAATGGGTTTTGGCTTTACCAGCCAGGGCTGAGGAAAATGGCTTAATTGAGGCAAAAGCTCAGGCGAGTATCGAACTCAAGACCCAGAAAATCACAATATATGAGGTTGCAAAATCTTACCAAATTTGAAAAATTTTGATTTTGTTGAAAAACAACGAATTTGTAGCTCATATCAGATTCCAATAACCACTAGAATCTTCGTGAAGCAACCCCCTATAAATTAAGTCCCAAGATGAGAAAGGCTTTGCTTTTCTCAAACAAAGATCATCTCATAAAGTTTATGATTTTGGGCACATTTCCTGCATTTTTATTCTTTCCAAAAAATACAAACTCTACAAAGTTCTGCGATGTCTGGAGTACATTTT
>JAKSZP010018930.1:0-60844 GCA_022478985.1 Massospora cicadina | reverse complement strand
TGGTAACAAATGTAATTTGATATAAATTCATTGATTTTATTTGCTCTTAAACATTCTGAACATTCCGCTTTCATGGGAATTCATTATTAATAGTCAATTTAATTATACCTCCTGGGTAGATTGACTAATTTGGATTATTGATCTACAATCTGTAGCTTCATACTAGGTGACTCGTTTTGAATTCCCTGACTTGTAATGAGTTTTCCATTTTATGAGGCGGTTTTTATCCTTTCCAGGGGGTTGAGGATTACTGGACTGGGGGTGGATAAGTATTAGGGCCCTGATGGTGGCTCCTGATCTGGGATAACTCCTTGAAGACCACTTAGTAATTATAATATGGGAGAAGCTGAAAAATGAGTACATATGTAGGATCTTTAGGTGGCGGAGATGTGACCCTCAGCTCATCAACTAAATGAGCAAGGTCGCTCAACTGTGAAAAGGGTTCTACTGGTGCCTTAGCCCTCTCTTGCGACTTTGGGGGAATTTATCACAATCTATGCAGAGAGTGGGTCTACAGACTTACAATTATCACTCCTTTTAGATCATAAAAGATCCTTCATCATGGTACCTGGACCAGGGCATAGTTTAATGACTTGCAGGGGCTTTGATAGCAAATTTAGTAGCAAGCTTCTTTAAAGGATAGGGGAACTTAAGGTGTAACTCATGGAAATCGATTACCATCTCCTTGAAGTTAAAACACTATTTTGCGATCACCAAGCTACTTTTTAGGAAGGGTAGCACTTTCATGAGACCAGGCACTATACAGAACTATGGGATCTTATTCAGGCTAATATTGCCTATACCTCAACTTGTTGAAAGGGTAGTCAATAAATGATAATTACAGGATGGTGCCCACTCTCTTTGAGAGGGATAATTGGGTGGTGGAATACGTGATGATGCTTCTTATGTGCAAGAAGCTTTATGCGGTATGCCCCATTGCCTAAGTCCTTCTTTACTTTAAAGGTCTTGAAGCATTTGTAGCTAGCTTCCTTGAAGGGACCTCCATATTTAGATTGCTTATATTTAACATAACAAGAGATCTAATTAAAGTATCATGATCTGGAAGCCAAGTGGTTGACAAATTTTTTGTGATTCTTAATGCTCTAGAAAAGTATTCCTATACAAATTATGGGTTCTCAGATTTGGCGATATTTTCTTCCACTTCAGGAACCACTGAGATCAGGCATGGACCAATATGAAAGGAGGGATTAACTTCAAGGTGGCCCTAAAGGGAGAGACCTGGTGGTGGAGTGCAACATGTTGTTATAGGAAAACTGCACTAAGGGAAGGTTTGTGACCCAGGCAACCTGAGATTCTAATGAGTAACACTATAAGTACTGCTTTGGGACTTGGTTGACCTTCTTGGTTTTCACATCTGATTGAGGGTGATATGCTGTAAATTGGCAGGGCTTGATGACGAGGAGTTATAGTACTGCATTTTAAAAACCTGGCTGTAAATTGAGGGTCGTAATTGCTCACAATTTCTTTTGAGTTTTTATATTGAAAACAAATGGGCACAGAATAGGGATGCAGTCTCCGCTGCAGTTATGATCACATGGCATGGGATGAAAAACAAAAACTTGGTGAAACAATTCATGATCAAATTTTAGCGTCAAACCCTTTTGAGGGAAAGTTGAGCAATGAAATCCACCTAGACTGACGTCTACAAGCATTCTTCTTGTTGTAGCGGGTGGAGGAGTACTTATTCTTTTTTTAGCACTAGTGTTGCCCAACCCAAAAGGGGGAGCCGTCGCACATCTTTATTTGCAAATGGGCCAAACAAAGGGATTATTAGAGATAAAATCTTTTCCTAATATGGCACCTCAGCTAAAAGCCTAGGAAGCCATATCAGAAAGTGAGGAAGCTTTGGGGAAACTTTTGTCTGGCACCCTCTTTAGCTGGCAGACCATGGCGGACAGCATCAGGGTGGGAGCATCAGCGACATGGGGCATAAGGAGGTATAGTTGTGGGTTTTCTTTGCTTATGAGGCCAGCGGTGTCCATCGCCTCAACATATTGAGCAAGTTGATGCTCAGCTAAAGTGATGAGAGCTGGCACATAGATGAAAGACTTGATGCACTGGCTGGTTTTGGGATAAGTGGGGTTAAAAGAGAAGTTTTTGCTGCATTGATTCTAGCGCGACTAGATCCAAAAGTGAGCTTTTCAATTTCGTATTTAGCATCTTCCTCAAAATCATGAGGGAAATTTGGGATAGGGATGCCCTCAACCAGGGGCTCCATTGTCGTATGAAGTTTCTAGTGGAGGAGAGTGTAGGAAGGAGCTGCAGCAGCTTTAACTGCCATTTTATTTATATTTTTTAAGATGGGATAACCGTTTTTAGGACGGAAATGGTGGGGCCACAATTTGGGAGGATCAACAAAAATTCTTTCAAAGCAAAATCTGGCTTGACATGATACAGCCGTTGATCCTCATTAATCCATTCAAGAGTTCTAAATGGATTAAATTCAGAAAGCAATGGGACAGCCACCGGAATTGGGGCAGTGGCAGGAGCTGATTGGCCACGTGCTGTCAGAAATGGCATTTAAGCTGAAACTGGTTCATCTATTTACTCAGGATTCTGTAATATGGTCAAATTTTGATTTAAATATTTGAACTTTTAGTTCTGATTGGCTGCCACTTTTGGAGCAGCGCCAAATTGCCCCAAGGTTGGGGGTGGGAGGATCAAGCCCCATTCAAATAATTGGGGCGAAACAGCTGTGGGCCTGACGCCTGAGGAATGAGCAGCAGAAGCGGTGGAAGCAGAAACTATCAGGGCACTTGTACTTAGAGTGGTCAATCTCAAAGCACAAGGGGAAAATGTCATGGCCATTTTTGACGCACACCCAGAATGGGTGATCAGGGGCAGATCTTATCACAGTGTGGGGGGGGAATCGTAAGATGGGTATTGCAATGAAATGGGTGGATCATCACGAAGGCACAAGGCCCAGCCAGACGATCTGCCCCATTTGGTACCATGAACTTCAAGATAGGGTCTGCGCCGTAGATGTCTAAACCCTCCGTGATCTCATGGTGGAGGCGTTTGGGAGAGAGATGGGAGGGCAACCCAGAAAACTGGACCACCAAAAAGGCCTCATCTGGGAGCCAGGTTCGAATGGTGGGATTGGGGATTTTTTAAAAATGATTTGAAGCTTGGCTGCTGCCACTGCATCAGCTTCTGAATGGAAGCTGAGATCAAAGTAACCCTTAAAGGGGCAGAAGTCATTAAATCCAGTGGGTTTAAAAACCGTTGTGGCCATCTTGATGATGGCCACGCTCATGTATGGGAAAAGATTCCCATATTTGACCTGGAGGCCAAAATGCAAATTGCTCCATGGGAGCACCAAAGGGCTCTGGAGCACCGCCCGGGAGCTGATGAGGTAGTGGGCCAAGTCCTGAGGGGGGACATAACACCCGGTAGTGTTGGGAGGGCTAGCAGAGCAAGCCCAGGCACACTTCAGTGATGGTCAAAACACACCAGCAGGCGGCGCACCACTGCCCCATGCCAGGGCAGCAGGCATCGAAACCATCACCATTTTAATTTTTGTGCTCATTCAAGTGGCTGTGTTTTGTATTATTCTTTAAAATCCGAATTTGGCTTCAATTATAGCTATCAAAGTGAAAGAAAATTGTGGAGGAGTACTTCTTTACTGACAATAAGACTTAGAGTGAGCGCAGGTGATGCAGTTTTCTACACTAGCTGGAATGTCCTTAGAGGACCTAAGCAAATGTACTTCTTTTTGCTGAGTACTTCACACTATTTAGATCTTTAATGGCCCACCGCGTGAATTACATGGTGATCATAAATTCCTGCATGCAAAGTGCAGTAAAATAAATCCTATCTCAAAAGAAAGTTATTCCTTCCTTTAAAACATATAAGGGACATTTCTAGATTCTAGTCTCCTTATCTTCCATCAACTCTATTACTTTAGAGGAACTAAATTGGGTTGCTAAGACCCTCAACAGAATAGGTGCCTCAGGGGCCAGATAAGCACATGTAATGTGACTGGATCCAGTACAATAATTTTATAGAGGGTTAAAACTGTGTTGAGATCAGACAGAAGACCTCTGACCAAAAGCCATGGCAGGGCCATAGCTTACCATGTCAGGCAGAACGCTCAGCTTCATTTTGAAATTTCATACCTAAATTAAAAGCTTCAGAGATCCCAGTAGGTATGCGCTTAGAGATGGGTTAACTTCTGGGACTTTTGGTAATTATATAAAAAATTTATGTTTGGTGCACACAGTAGGTTTATGTTGCTACCCCCTAAAGGAGGTATCTCAAGTGTAGGAGTGATTAAGCTGCTGATGTCAGATCTCCTGTCATAATAACCCACGCTTGTTCCATAAAGTGAATTTCTGGGAGAATTACAACACGGGGTGCTATCCCCTTTGTGCACTTGAGATAAAAAGCACCAACAGCTAAATTTAAGGCATCACAGGCCTCAATGAAGGGCTTTAATGTGTCAACTTAACAAAGAATTGGGGCTGATAGACCTTTCCAATTGCCTCAAAGGCCGGTTGACAATTGTCATAGTTATGAAGGGAGAATTTTACAAGTCAATGGGTGAAGAGGCGTGGCCAATTGAGCAGGGTCCGGGAAGAACTTCTTCAAGAATCTTTATGTATATAGGAAGTTATGAAGCTGCTTCTGAGAGGTGGGAGATGGCCCCAAAGTGGATAGACTTCACTTTTTATGGAGGAGATGTATATTCATCCTTCACAACAGATTCCCCAAAAAGGTTACCTCCTCCCAGAAAATTTTACACTTGAAGGGATATACATAGAGACCCATCTTGTGAAAGGCCGCTATCACAGCTTTTACGTTTTTTGCATGATGCTCATGGAGTGAGGAGTAATTTAAATTATCATCAATATAGGTGACAGCACATGTAAACCAGACATCACTGAGGAAATTGTCAATAAGATGCTGAAAAGTTACCGGTGCGTTTTTTAGCTAAAATGGTATTACCTTGAACTGAAAAATCCCGCGCCTAGTCCAGATTGTTTTAAGCCACTCCAGACCAGCCTTGACCCTCACGTGATTAATGCCGTTGAACAAGTAGAGCTTAGAGAATACTGAAGACCTTGCAATGGCTTTGGAAAAAGATTGTTACAGTGGAAGTGGGTATGAGTCTGGGATTGTTACATTGTTTACATGGCCCTAGTTGACACAGGGCCACAGAGTACCATCTGATTTCTGGACAAAAACCATATGAAAGGCAATTGAGGAGGAATTCTATAATATAGCCCTTTTATAGAATATTGTCCTGCCATATAAACAGCGCTTTAGTCTCCTCCTCAGTGTAAAAATACAAGGGACAGTTTATTTTAACAGGGTGCACAGTCAACTGGATCAAAAGATCATATTGAGAGGGGTGGGAGTCTGTTTGCCAGACTCATGTAAAAACGTCCTTTTATAGGACTAGAAAGTGGTAAACTTGGGAAGGTCATATGAGCTGTATCAGGGGGAGAGATTGAACTAAGTATGCTCCAAGGGTAAGAGTTATAATAAATGAGATCTCACAGCTGTGCCTACTTGTTAAAGTTTTGGCCTACTTCAGATGGTCTGGTTCTTCATCTGGGATTGGTTAGAGTTACAAGCGCCTATTGTATGGGGACAATAGACCAGATGGTGATAGTAATTAAGATATAAGCTACTTAAAGATATGGTCTCAATACTGTATTCTCATCTCATTTACTTTTACAACGGCTTCCTGACCTAATATTCCTGATCACAAGTAAACCCTTGACCTAATACAACTGAAAGGTATTATATACAAAAAGCTTGTATACCAAACTACTAAAAGGTTATTGAGATAAAAGATTGTTTTTATTGTAATTTTTAGAGAATGATATAGGGTCGATGTTCACCACATCTTTACCCATGAAAACATGACTTACACCACCATTTAACCAGCAGTTTTGCGGTGAAGGTTTTTTGAGGGTCTAGAGCACATTAGGAGTCCTGCTGTAACCCATCTTGGCCCCATGATCAGTGTCTCAATGACACAATTATTTCAAGACAGCGTTTCCTCTGGCGCGTCTAAAAATAGCCAAACCATCGCTCCTCTCAAGCAATGGTAGCACATACCAAGTTTTTTTATACCACTAATTAGTAATTAATTTTAGTGTAACTTAATTGACATTAAATACTAACTTTTATGACCAACAAAACCCTTAAGTTAGGATCATCAATTCAATATAACTAAATGAAACTGCTAGGCTGTAAATCCTAAGTTTATTTTATACTTGGAATAATTTTGGTCCTTAGTCATTGATATGATTAACATAAGATATAATAAATTAGATTTAAGCTTAAATTATTATTTCTGATTTCAAATCTACATGATGATTCATGTTTAGTCAATCATTCAGCACTTTCCTCGCCTTAAGAGGATATAAGCAGAGGGTAGCTTTCCTTTTTGATAACAATATCCAATTTTCCAAAAGTCTCAAAGTACAATTGCTACCTCAGTAGCCTTTCTGTCCAGGATAGAAGTATCTTCCTAAGGCTCAGTTCTTCCATGCGGCGCTCTAGGTCAATTCAGGCATCCTGCCTTCACTTTCTCATGTTGGTTCAACTAGTTATGCCTTGAAGGTTTACTGAAGGTTCTTCTTCCAGGCCAGTCTCAACTCCGTCATAGATAATCAAACCTAAGTCATTACCCTTGATTATAAGTTTCTTCTAACGAACTTCCAAAAGGATCAAACACAATACTACTTCAACCGCCTCATTAAATCTTTGTGGTCCCATGGCCTCCCAAAATAAAGATTTTTTTGACATCAATTATTATCAGATAGTTATCTTCTTTCTGACTTTCTTTTTTCACTGCTTCAAGTCTTCCCTTAACATAGCCTTATTTCTACCCTTTACACAGGTGGTGTAGCTACTTTGGGTTTTGCTGTCATTTTTATGTCTGAGCTCATGGAGGCCTACTCAGCTTCCACACTTGCATCTGAGCGCAGGGTTGCTCCATTCAATCCGTTTAAGTTAACAAGGATCTACTCTTTGCTCACTCTGCCACTAGGTTCTGGTGTGCTCCAAAACAGTTTACACTGATTTGCACGTTCCAATGAGCCTCATGAATCGTGATTCATAAGATCGTCATATCCCTTTTATCTACCAAGCTTTTCAAAAGTCTGTCAAAAGATCTTCCCGAAAGGTATATTCCTCAGATGGCTCTTATTGGCATGTGTGTTCACTTCCCGCCAGCAGCCTATCCCATGAAGATCATGCCCAACATGTGCCTGGTTAGATGAAGCTCACTTGCAAATCTTTAAGCAAAAGTAGTTCTTTTCCTGGTGTATCCATGTTTCAAAAGACTTCTTGCCTATTGTATATTTCTTTCTGCAGCTTTCTCACCTGAGTGCAACCTCTCTCGCCTGTTCCAAAGTCCGTTCTAATGACCACTTATTCTAATTGATGGACCTTACTTAGTCAGCCAGGTCAACGCGCCTGGTTCCAGGTCTTCTTAGATTTAGCTCATCTTTGACAAAATCTTAACTGTAGGGATTTATTGAGATTTGAATTTCATATCCAGTCACTCTTCTTCAAGCTACACCCGAGCAATCTCACTCTACTCCCCCTCTCAAAGAAATGGCATCCAGCTCCAACAATGACGGAGCTTTCAAAATATGAATTAAACTTGCTTATTCCTTAACTGTTACTGTTTTTTCATGTTTACAGTTCTTATTAATTTTTCATTAATTTTTATTACTTATTATTATTTATTATTATTTTTCTTTTTATTCCTTATGGTATGGATGAAGGAACTAAGCGTGAACTCAAGTAACAACCCAACCACCTTTGTCCTTGTTGGTGTTTACATCTTCTGATGATTTCACCAATACAAAGAAAGGAAATTTTCAAAGTGCGGGCAATTTTTGCGCGTGGAATGTGGTATGTTTGTCATAATATACTACCAAGTCTCCTATCTGGAACTTGGACTCAGCAACTAAATTATAGTCATCATAAGTCTTCTGACTTGTTTTTAGCTAATCACGTTCTGATAAGCCTCAGAATGATACTTGATCAAGATCTTCTACAGTTGTTCAATATAAATTGTAGAAGTAACTGACTCAGTTTAATTGAGTGCTGAATACAATAATGGGGTAGAGCTGGCTGTCTACCATATAAAAGTTAAAATAGAGAGTGTCCCGTGCTGCTATGATGTCAAATGTTATATGCAAACAATGTAGCACTAATAAAGGTAGCTCATTGTGATGGCGCTGTGGCTACATTTGAAAAATATGCCGACTAGGGTGAGATTTACTCGTTCTACATACTATTAGTCTCAGAATGTTATAGTGTCAACAACGCTCCTTTGTTAAGCATTGACTAATTCAATCGTTGCACCATCTGTGCATTAAAATTCATTCTGTTGTCCATCAGGATCTTCTGAGGACATCCATGCTTGTAGACGATACAATCCATGATGAACTTGGCTGTTGTCAAGACCCTGAAAGTCTCATAATGCTTTCATCTCCTATTTCATCAGTGGGTCAATAGAAAAAATGACGTATTTGTTGCCCAGGCTACTCATGGGCAAGGGGCCAAAAACATCTATTAATACAGTATGCCAGGCCTAGTCAGGTTAATTAATCAATAGATCAAATCTAATTTCATAGGCTTTGTGATTTGGCAGGAATGTCATTTTCTCAATTAAATCTTGAGTATCGAATCTCATGATATCCTATTAATAATTGGATCAAACCAATTCCAGCGTAATGGTCAATCCTCCATTTCCAACAGCCTTGTGGGCCTGGGTAATAATATCCATACATTAAAAAGGCTTGTGAAAATTCTTTGCTTTCCATTAAACTTGAGTTTGTATAAGACTCCATCCTAATAGATAATGTCTGTTAATGCTCTCTCTATAGCCTTCTTTACTTCAGGTGGCTCATCCTCATAATTACTTTTAATCATTCTTTTTCAAAGAGCTCATTGACCAAGTTGCTCATAACAGACACAATTGGAAGTCACAATAGTCTTTCCATGTTATGATGGGCCTCTCCAGCTATACAACACTTTTATATTTGTACACCTAAAATTTCAGAGCCCAGCGGGATAAACTTCCCTCAGGCTCCCTAAGTTGTGAAGCCAGCATAACGAGCTGTGTCATCACTACTTCAACTTGGTGCTTGAATGTACACCCTAAATTGTTTACAAGCGTAGATCACAGCCAAACACTCACGTTTGGTCACTGTATAATTACTCTTATCCTTTTTCAGCATTCTATTGCAATAAGTGACTGAATGCTCCTCCCCATCATACCCAATCTGGGATAACACTCCCCCAATTGCGGTCAATGAGCCGTAAGTTTGAACAATAAAATGCTTGCTGAAATCAAGATATTGGAGGACAAGCGCTTTGCTCAGCATGGTATCCAATACCTCAAAGGCTACTGTCATTTGGCTGCCCAACAAAAATGAATTATTGTCAGGATTTAAGATGAAAAAAATTATTTTACCCATTTCTAAATTGAGCCGCAGTGAATCAACTCTTGAGCCTATTTAACGAAGCCTTATCTTACTGGTACAACTCTCAAACTCAGTCAGGAATCCACCTGCGGTCAAGGATCAATGAAAACGACTTTGGAAGTCTCATCCCCAAATCTTGAGTCACGTGAGGCAGAGTTTCCACCGATCCTGTCATAAGGGTAGCAAAATACAATGAGGGTGCCAAACAGGTGATCAATCCAAAAGCCTTGAAAGATTCTGAATGGATGTTGCCTTAAAGATCCTTGAGGAACTGTGTCCCCACGCACCCTATTTATATTGACACATTTTAATCTAATAAATTATACCATATTCTATCCATTATTCCATTTTCTTTTCAACCCATTTTTGAGAATTTTCAGCTTCTAGCCTACCTTTGAGCCTCAGCAGCAGTCTAAAGAACTGTAACAATGACAAACGTGGTGCTCACTACAGGGGGCTCCGAGCTGTCCTAAGTAAAAACGTCTATCACAAACAATGAATGTACTAGCATCCCTGAAGAGCAATCTGCTGGTCAGTTGGGAAGCGTTGCTCGATGTGTTAGTACCACGCAAATATGAAATACCACCCTTTGCAGCCTGAGGGGTTAGAAGTATGGGCCACATTTTTTATCCCTGCCCTCTATCAATGGAACTCAGTACCAACTTCAGTACGAGAACCTTAACAATGTTGTCCAACAATTAATAAGTGGCATCTACTCTGTGAGTGCTCACTCCAGCTGCTATTGTGCCTCTTCTGTTCCCTCTACCATGTGGGACCTCTATGACTCGGCCCAGCTGCTGGCAGGAGAACTTACCCTGGGTTCCATATGCTACCTTCACAACTTTGTTCGCCCAGATATTCATCACCTACTCCAACTAGTTGGGTTGCACCATCAAGAAGTCTCCTGACAACTGGAGCTCACCCAGGCCTTACACTCTCACATCATCAATTTCTATAATGCAGACTCCTCCTTTGTCCATGACGACCATGAGGCAATTATTGATAACTGACAGTTGATCAATGAGAACCAAGAACAGATTGTGGTGTTAGATAGCGGGATCTCTGGCTATCTTGAGGACCAGCTGCATCGGAACGTCCAACTTCTTGAGGCAACTTGGAATCAGCGCCTCCTTCAAGCTGAGGATCTAGTATGGGTCCTACAACAACACTATTAGGAGCTGGCCTCTCATAACTACACCTCCAGGAGTGAAGGTCCTGAAGAGCCTAGGGGCCTGAAGTCCACAAAGGGCGTGAATAATCCAAAGGACCAGAGGGTCACGTGGACCTCAAGGGCCCCAAGTCCCTCAGCACCCACCCCTAATGGCCCTGAAGACCCATGGTGGAAAAATTCAATAACAGCCTTGGCTGCCCTACATGATTGAATTTGGAATGTAGCTCAGGGATGCAAACTCCAAGTGGATGGAGTCCCCCTCGACCCTAGGGTCTCAATTGAGGTACTTTCAGATGAAATGGACAACTTCAGTGCCTTCACCAAGCTTACTGATAATCACATTTCTCAGCTCAAACAAACTTATCAAGGGTTTGAAACCCATTTATCAACCTCAAGAGCCAGTTTCACCTTCAGGGCGCTGACATTCAATCTCTAAAGGAGCAGGTTGCAAATAAGACTTCCGTTTCCTCTCTCAACCAAAAATTGGGATGATATCCAAGAGGACCTTGAGGGCCTACAGCAACGGCTAGACCAGCAGGCCCCCTGTGACTATGCAGAGACTGAGATCTTGGAGCCAGCTCCCATCCCTGGTGGCAACACCCTCTCCACTCCTCTTGTAAATAACTTTAATTCTAGTTTTAAAGAAAGGTTCACCCTCGGCCAGAAAAGCATTGCCTCCTTCCTCTACACATATAAGATTTCCGTGAAGGAGGCCACCTACTAGCAGAAGGTAAAGCATATCCAAACATGCCTAGATAGCACTGCCCGGGAGATCATGATCCCCCATTTGAAGGAGTGCAATACCTGGGAACAGGTCCATACAGCCTTAATCCAAGAGTTTGGAAGCAATCAAACCCTGGCCAACCAAAAACAGGCTTTTGTGGGTATCCAACTGAATGAAGGAGAAAGCTCCATGGAGTTTGCCAGCCGTTTCTATGCCCAAGCACAACCCTTAGTCACTACAAATCATATCAACCTGGATGATGATATTACCGCTGTCATTCTGCATTAGGATCCTACCCTGAGGTTCAAATGCATATGTGTGGGCAGAAGAATATGTTTACCTGTATCTGGGAGATCAAGAAAGCACTTAGCGAGATCCCTTCATTGACTCTCCACTTTAAGGCTACATTTAAAGGCCCCTCTAATCATCCTAGAGTTTATGTAGTTAAAATCAGAAGAATCCTTGACGCCTCGATGCACTTACTGTAATGGTTTCAGACACAGTACCAAGACCTGCTGGAAATGACTTGATGAGGAGGCAGGAAAAGGGAAGTCATAATGAAGGACGAGGCGCTTAATGTCTGACATCCCTACCCAGCCTCAAGAATCTTCCATAATCTAGAACGATCCTGGAGCTATTACCCCTGGAGAAGAATTTTTGATATACAATGATAATAAAGAAATTAATACTGCTTACTCTTCTTTCAATGACTCTCCCATGTTCCTCATGCTACCGCCCCAGTTTGAAGTCTGGTTACCCGTGTTACAGTTTGAGTTCATAAAATTCCAGTCCTTGTCATAGTTGACAGTGGCTCCCCTGTGAACATCATATTATATCAAGTTAATGAAGCGCGTTAAGATTGCTTCAGATTTGCCACACTATATGGAGTATGGCACGGCTGGCCCACAATGCACCTGGTCTATAAGGGCTTATTCCTCTCTAACAGTATGGTTTGGAAAGCTAGCTAGAAAACACCCCCACTGTCGCACTAGATAACCCCGCTATGAACTGCTCCTTGGGACTCAGTTCCTTTGAGACTATTCAGCAGTACTCCACTATGATAGCGGCTTTCTATCCCTACTAGGGCATCAGGTCCCTCTGATCTTTGAAACGTCTTGTTATTCTAAGACAGAGGTCAAAGCCCGAGCCTGTTTACTGGAGAGTGAAGTCCAAATCAGTCAGCTTGAATATCACATTAGGGGCTTATAATCCGATTGCCCCCTCTTGCTGTTGATGGGTAAGAAGGAAGGCCGATCTACTTACCTAGGGTGACTACAATACCTCCAAAGTCCCAAATCATTGCTGACACCTGGGTCCATGTCAACATCCCCTTGGCATACTTATTGGTAATCTGAGTTCTAGACAACCCATCCACAAAAGAGGTGCTAACCAGCCTGGGGATCCTAGATCCATCTTATGCCAGATCTTTATCATTATTGTTGGCCAACCTTACTGAAAAACCCAAATTAGTAGGTCAAAATAGTCCCTTTCCTATGTCTGCCTTCTACCAGTGGAGGCTATTGCTGATGTCCGAAGTTTTGGGGTTTAAGGGATTTCGGCTTGGAGACATCTCCATTGGTCATCCTGGTCAACACCAGTATCAGAAAGGACCTCTTGGATGACCAACAACATAAGGTTCAAGAGTTGTTGGAGGAGTATTTGGACCTATCTTTGGCTTTGACCTATGACTTTGGAAGAATGAAAGGAGTCCTACATCATGTGGAAACTGAGAAGCTCCCCCTTCTGGTCCTGACCTTACCAAAAAAGCAAGGTTGAGGAGACCCAGGTGATGGTGGAACTCAAACAACTACTAGTCGCCAGACTCCTGGTACCATCGTGCAGCCCCTGGGCCTCTCCTCTTCTGCTGGTTTGGAATGAAGGATAGCAGCTACTGGGTGGTGATGGACTACCAGCAACTCAATTCCATCACCAAGAAAGACAGTTATCCTCTGCCCCAAATTGATGATTTCATCCATCTGCTTGCTGGATCTCAGTATCTTTCTGCCATGGACCTTGCCGGAGGATATTGGCAAGTTGAGCTCGCCCCTGAAGATCAAACCAAGTGCACTCTCATAGCCAACGAAGGACTATTCAAGCCCAAAAGGATGCCCCAGGGCCTTTGTAACGCCCCGGACACTTTCCAATGTGCCATGGATGGGATCTTTGGGGACTTGAAGCTTTCATGCATTCTCATCTACCTAGATGACATTACTGTTTTCTCACAAACCGTTAATGGACACATCGAGCATCTCAGGAAAGACTTCAATCAGCTCTGAAAGGCTTTTATAAAGCTTAACCCTTCGAAGTGCTCCTTCTTCCAATCAGAACTGGAGAAAATTTGGCCACAAAGTTTTCAAGGATGGTATCCAGCCTATACCTGACAAATTTAACGCCATATAGAAAATGTCACGCCCCCAAAGCTTAAGGGATATCCAGGTATTTCTATGCATGGTGGGCTATTATTGTCAGTTTATCCCCCAGTTTGCCAACCTAGCTGAGCCGCTATTCTACCCCCTGCAGAAGAGTGTGCCGTTTTAATAGAGGCCTGAACAAGAATAGGCTTTTAATGCCTTGAGAACTGCACCATGTACTAGACCCATTATAGTCCATCCACGTTTTGACCAACCCTTATTGTTGTTTACAGATGCAAGTGGTGTTGCCATCGGGGCTATCCTAGCACATCATGATAAAAACCAAGTTGACCATCCCGCGGCCTATTTTAGTAAAACACTGAGTAAAGCTAAATGGAACTACAGAGTTACCAACATGGAGTGCCTGGCTGTCTTGTTAGCCATCAAACATTTTCGGTCTTATCTCTATAATACTCACTTTGCCATTTTTACAGATCACTCCTCGCTCTGGTGGCTCCATCAAATGAAGGACTCAGATGGCCGATTAGCCAGGTGAGCCTTACAACTACGGAGCTATGATTTTAACATTGTTATTGCACAGGCGCAATTCACCAAAACACTGATGGACTCTCCAGGATGCCAGTGCTAGCAGCTTTGACCCCTGAGGAGGACCGGCTGTAAGATCTAATAGGTCAACCTGAGCAATGGGAGTTGGAAACTCTTAAGGTCCTAGCTGAAATCCAAAGGACGACTCGAGACACACAAATTAAGGATGGCTGCTCTACAAGTCAATAAGACGTGACTCCCATATGTCCGCCCCTCTTCCTGAACTAATGTTATTCTAGAGGGCCATTCTACTGTGGTACACGGGGCAGTTAAGAAGACTCACGAATGGCTGAAGTCACAATTTTACTGGGACCAAATGGTGGAAACCATCCAAGAGGTCTTGGAGGCATGTGTGACTTGCGATCCCAAGACTGAGCAAATTCTCAATTTCAACACTCAGTAATCGCCCCAACAGGGCCCTTCAAAGTCGTTAGCAATGATGTGGTGGGCCCTCTTTCCACTGGGTTGCATGGTCATAAGTATATTATCCTAGCTGTGGACCACTTAACCAAGTGGGCTAAAGCGATTTGGTCACCAGCTGTCACTGCCAAAGTCACATCTTCCTTCCTTGTTCGTTCAATTTTCACTCAGCATGGGTGCCCCCAAACCTTACTTTAAGATAACAGGTTGAATTTCACTTCACAGGTAGTACAAGAACTTACCTCGCTATTTGGCACTACCCAGAGTTTCGCTGCCCCTTACCACCCATCAACTAATAGGGTGGTAGAACGTTCTAATGGAACACTTATCTTCATTTTACAAAAAATGGCTGCCTCAAATCCAGCTCGCTGGAACCACTACCTAACCAGCGCTTTGCTTGCTTACAGAATAAGCTCCCACCGAGTCATCAAGATTTTCCCATTTGAAGCCTTATTTGGGCGTGCACCTCAGCTACCAAGTAGCGTCTAGCCATTGCTTGAGACCTCCACACCTGAGAACTCTGAATTAACTATGAGGGCCTTAGCCAATGAAATTGTCTGACTTCAAGCCCTAGCCACACAAGGCATTGTCACTACTACAGGAAGAGAGATATCCTGATTTAATATCTGTTGACCCTCCTTACCAACTTTCTAATTAGTTGACCTTGTTCTCTTCTATCACCATCGACCTGGAAGCTGACAGAATAAGCTAGACGTTCTTTGGTATGGACTTTATAAGGTCATTCATAAGGTGAATTCAGAGCACTCCATTGCCAATTTCAACCAGGGGACTGTGGTTAATAGGGTGCATGGCCTGTTTCTTTATGCACTATATCCCCCTCCAACAGAATCTTGAGAGGGGCCTTGTCAGGATTTGAGATGAAGAAAATTGAATTCCCCACTTCCAAATTGAGCTTCAGTGATTTGACTCTCGCCCCTATTTGAAAAAAGCCTTATCTTACTGGTACCAATCCCAAACTCAGTCAGAAATCCACCTGTGGTTGAGGATCAATGGAAACGACTTTTAAAGTCTCATCCCAAATTCCTGAGTCACGTGGGGCAGAGTTACACCTTCCAGTCATGTGGGCAGTGAAATACAATGAGGGTGCCAAACAGGCGGTCAATCCAGAAGGCCATGAAAGGTCCTGAATGGATGGGGCCACAAAAATCCTTGAGGCAACGTGTCCCCACAAACCCTATAAATATTAACACATTTTGATCTATTAAATTAATTGGTATTCTATCCATTACTCCATTTTCTTTTCAACCCATTTTTGCAAACTTTCAGCTTTGAGGCCACCTTCAGACCTCAGCAGCAGTCTAAAGAACTGTAACAATGACACTCCTCCTTGCAGAAAATGGGATAAGGGCTGGGCAATTGTTGTGAACCCTTAAATAAATTACTAATAGTATCCTACAACACCTAGGAATAGATTTATGTCACATATTTATTTTGAGCTTGAATTTTGTTTATCACGTCCACTTTCTGAGGTTGAGGCCGCAAGCCTTCATGATCAATGACGAATCTGAGATATTCTAACTGTTCTTTGAAGAATTGGCATTCTCAAAGCTTTATCTTAATATCGGATTTCAACAGCCATTTGAACACTTGTTCAAGAATTCCCCAGGTGTTTGGAAAGCGTCTGCAAGGAAATATTAATATCATCCAGGTACTTCAATAAATAAGTTAATTAAAGATCCCTCAAATGGTATCAATTGCACGCTGAAAGGTAGCTGGAGTGTTGCACAAAACCTTGTGGCGTGCGCGTTGGTTGGGATTTGACCTTGAACCTTGATAATTAGCACTTCTCCTGTTCCTCTCTAGACAATTTCAATTTGCCTGTAATTGGAGGTAAGATCCATTATGATAAAGTACTTTGACCCTCCAAAATAGTATAAAGCATTATCAATTTTGGGAAATGGGTACAAATCCTTTTTTGTAATGGCGTCGAGGTGATGATAATTAATTACAATGTGATTGCTGCCATCTTTTTCCTAATAAAGCTGGGCTGGCCCACGGGATTTTTGATGGCATGGTCATTCCAATATTTAATAGCTTGTCTAACTCTTCCCTGACTACTTCATCACTAGCTTGGGAACACCAAATTAGCTTCATCCTAATAGGTGCATGGTCTCCAGTATTGACGAAATGTTGTACTCCTTTCACACAACCTAGATCCTGGTCATCTTAGATAAAGTTTTGTGTATCATTCAAATAATACCAGGACTTCATCCTTCTTTTATTCTGATAATTTAGTAAACGATTCTCAGGGAATTACAGCATGCGCCCCAATGACATCAGTAGGTAATCTGAACTCAGATAAATCGCCAAATTTGACAGTTATAAATTAATTTATCTTTTGGAAAAAGATGTACAAAGGCGACCACTTGATATTTTTTGACCCTCAATATCTCGGTTGGTCAAGTTTTCTAATATGACGTTGATTTTACCATGTCCTAATATTAGTATTCCAGGCACTATACTGGGTTCCACCCACAAACAATTTCAAGGCAGTATAACCTCGCCTTATAATCCTTCTGGAATTTCCAGTGTAGCTTCAGCACTCATGACCAGTTGATGACCTGGAGCTATTGTCACCTCCTTTTTCACAATTAACAGCATTCCTGAATTTCAATTTTTGACAGTCAGCATTAATTGATTTTCAAATTTTCCCAATGAGTGTATTCAACTGGTATTATCCCATCAGCAAAAGATACATTAATAAAGTTTTAGCGACATCTGGTGGGCTTTATATTAGCACAACAGTAGTAAATCAGGAGTTTTTGTCCCAATATTGTTAAGGTGTTTTTTAAACCACACGAAAATCTATAGTAGTTTAGAAAACTAGTTCTGATTATTATACTATAGTTGGCGTTGGGGAGTACTATTGTGGGTGCTGCTACTACCAGCGCACCAGATTGCAATGGCAAGGCTCTGTAAGCTCCTTCACACTTAGTAGTATTGAGGCCCGCTGTCAAAATAACTTGATTTTGATCAATGTCATTAACAACTTTTAACTTCTTGATCAGCTTAGTGGAGACAGTACACACAGGTGCTCCGCTATTGACAATAGCTACAAATTTAATTCAGTTGACCAGAATATCAATGTAAGTGCATTTGAGGAATAAGAATCAATAGAGTATACCAAAAGGATATAAGAATAATTCAAAGACTTAAGAGTTTGCTATAATTTATTTCTGATGTTAGGACTTTTTTTGATGAATGTGTCAATATGCATAGGTATGTTCACCCCCTTTAAACTTGGGGTATCTGCTGTACTACTCAGCCCTTCAGCTGGGATATTCTTAATTATTTGCTGCACATAAGGCTTAGTGACTAATTCAGTTTCTTCAGGTATAACAACCTTCTTCTGTTAGTGGGCCTTTGCATGTACATTCATAAAATCTTTATTGCCAAAATTCTCTTTTTGATAAGAGGGGACTGGTGTTTCTGGCACAATGTAGCGTCCCACTTCTATTGTGCTTGCTCTTTTTCCTCCTTCTATGTGTTATCTGCGAGGACTATGTTGGAAATATGTTGGCGGCATCTGGAGGCATAGCGCTTATTGTATTTGCAATTGTAGCATATGTTTTTACTTAATGGACATAGTGCCTTTATGCTTTCAGTTTGTTTAATTATAACAGATGGACTGCTGAAGTCTTCTTGTTATTTTCAAAGGTTTTCCTTCAGGTATGAAAGGTCCTGATTTGTATCTGGTATTATGAGGGCCATGTTTTTGTGAGCATTTGCGTAGATAATCAACCAATTTGTACATCGTGAGGTTTTGCATGATGGCAAGAAATAAAGATTTCATCAAATAATGCTAGGGTTGCACTGCATGTTGCAATCAATCTTGGCATAAAAATCAATCATGGCCTTCACGTCTAGGAGAATTTGAGCTTTGCAATATAATAGATCCACAAATTTGCTAATCTATTCATCTTTCTTAAAGCCAATATTCATGAATTTGGATTTTATGGTCAAATTTTCTTTCCAGACCTCCAAATTCGCGAAGTATGGCCTCTTTGACTTCATTATAGGTAGAGTTTTCAGCCAAGTGCAGCATAAATAGTTTAATACTCCATCTGCCCATGCAGTTGATAATAGTAGCTGCTTTGTTGTGATCACTGGCCCCATACATAGCCATTTCAAATTTTTAATAAAAAAGACCACGCTCCCATTCTTATCAATAGCAGGCAGATTTGAAGGTTTTTATTTATCAATTTGTTGCTCATGATCATTGCAATTGCTTTTTTGCTGGCATGAACTGGGTGTTTCAGGGCGCTGTGGCGCTGCACCATAGTTAGAGGAACTTGGGTTGGCCAAAGCAACCATATTGTTAAGCATCTGTCAACGTGGCCCAGCATCAGTTTAAATAACTACTTCTGAGGCTTCATCCTCATAATATTCAGAAGTATTTACAGTTGAATTATTCACGGTGCACTTGCATCTAACCATGGTCCAAATTTTAAAATGAAAAATTATTTTATTTCCTAGTTGATACGGTTTTTGATCTTTCAATTTTAATTTTTCAAGTTCCTTTTTTAGGCTATTTGTTTGTAACTTCAGGACGAAAATCACTTGATCTTTATTTAATTACTTTTCAGCAAATGTTCACTTCCGCATGAGGAGCATTGTTCAATTTGTTGATGGAGTTAACATCTTCATTGAGATTATTGATCAGGTAATTTAATTGATCAATGGAATCCTGGATTTTTTAATCTCCATCTGTTGGCCCTCAACTTTTATGCACCAGTAGTTGATTTTTTTGTGAAATCATCCTTCTAAAAAATTTGGACGTTCAGTCATTGATGTTGATCACAGAATTCATTGTTATAGTTTAGTTGTTCCTCTTGGTATTCATGGATAAGTATCATAAATTCTGAAACACTAATAGAGGTCTGGGTTATGCTGTTGACCCAAGATTCAGTGACACCTAATTCCTCCAAGGAAGTTTTGAAGAAAGGATGTAATCTGTCATTTAGCTCTTGCATTAATTCTACTTCTCAATCATTAGCCCAAGTGGCTAGGTTATAACTCGCCTCTAAGCTAGAGCAGACCTTAATTAAATTAGCTTCCAATTGATCATTCAATATTTGGGCCACTTTTCTGGAGCTACATGAAAATTGACTACTTAGTGATGGCTGCATGATGTTGGTTGATGGTCATTTGAAAGTTTTTGGAGGTAGGATATATGAACTCAATTAAGTTTTGGGCGCTGTTCTTTATTGAAATTAAATTGTGTAAGATTTGAGCAGCACTCAATTGGTAGAACTAAATATCTCTCCTACAGCACATTTTGTTGTCATTTATGTTAGAAAGGACTTTTTCTGTTTTCCGCGGGCCCTTGCCTCATTTGATAACCCTTTTAATAATTGATATTCTAGATGTTCAAGCTCCTCCTGAGAAATGAAGTTGTTGGGATAGGTGATAATGGGTACATCATTCCAGTTGATCTGGGGCGCAGTCATCTTCGTGTTCCTATTAGGCCCAATAATATTTTTGAATATTTGATAAGAGTTGGGGTTGTTCCCTGCTTAACATGTTCACCATCTGCCCTACTAGCCAGAAGCGCTACTGTTGAAGGTTTTGCCTACTTCAGATAGTCTGGTTCCTCTCCTGGGATTAATGTTGGAGTTATGAGCGCCTATTATATGAGGATAATAGACAAGATGGTGATAGCTTTTAAGATATAAACACCTTCTTATAAGATTTTGAAGCTGTATTCTCCTGTCATTTACTTGTACAACGGCTTCCTGCCCTGATCTTCTTGATCACAAGTAAATCCTCGACTTAATACAACTGAAAAGTATTATATACAAAAAGCTTTTCTATTTCAAACTACAAAAGTTTAATGTGATAAAGATTGTTTTTATTGTATAATTTTAGAGAGAATTATATTGAGTCAATGCTCACCACATCTTTACCCATGAAACCACGACTTGCACGACCACTTAACCAGCAGTTTTTTGGTGAAAGTTTTTATAAGGGTCTATAATGCATTAAGCGTCCTGCTGTAACCCAACTTGGCCCATGGGCAGTGTCTCTTTTTTTTTTAGTACTAGATGGTCCCAACCCAAGGGGGATTCATCGATGTGCCATGGGCAGTGTCTCAATGACACAATTACTTCAAGACAGCGTTTCCTCTTATGCGTTTGAAAATAGCTAAACCATCATTCCTCTAAAGTAATGGTAGCACATATTAAAGCAGTTTATACCATTAGTTAGTAATTATTTTGATCATAACTTGAATCGGTATTAAACTAAATTTTGACATTACCAACAAAACCCTTAATCCTGGATCATCAATTCAAATACAATTAAGTGGAACTGCTATGCCGCAAATTCTAAGTTTTGTTTTTTATCTATAATTTTTTCCCTTAATCGTTGATATGATTGACAAAAGATATAACAAATTAGAAGTAAGCTTATACTATTATTTCTGATATTAATTCTACCCAACAATACTGGTCCAGGCAACCATTCAACACTACTTTTGGCAAACAACATGAAAATGAAATACAAGTTGATATTTACCTGCTGGAGGCGCCACCCCCACCCATGATTTTGGGATCATCAAAATAAAGTACCACCAAAAATTGATTACAAGAAAAACTAATGGGCGAAGAACTGCACTGAACGCTGGATAGCTTGGCATGTCTTGGGTTCTTAGGATGCACATAGTATAGGAGGGGCCACCACAGTGTCCAGGTCCAATGATTGTTTAAATCTAGATCTATGATCTTGCTCGCTAGACTGTGTATGAGTAGCTTATTATTTAACTCATGTGCCCTGTTCTGAAGGTAATAGGAAACAAGAAATATGCTTGACCTTCTTTATTGATTGCAGAGATCAAGAGATCATCAGGAAGCGGTTCAGGTCTCATAATGAGAAGGGGACCCTTAGTAGCCCATGGAATATGCTGCATATTTAAAGAAAATTATCTATGATATTATCCTGATCAGAGGTCATGGTGGGATCTCAGGAATACAAATCTATTCCCTTATCTTTTTATATTGCGAGGAGAAGGTCCCAGAATCCAATATTTCAAAGAAATTACTATATTTTTGAGTACTAGTTTGCATAGACAATATTGGAGTGGACGATAGGACCGTAGTATCTGTAAGATGGTTTTCTTAGGCTCAAACTGGGATTCTACCAGGGCTATTTGATTGAACATTAAAATTGGGTTCTTTAGATCCAGAGTTATCCCTTTTATTTTCTTTTAAGTAGAATAAAAAATAAATATCTCCAACCTTCAGGTAAATTAGAGGGCAAGTAGATGCCACTGCTTTCCATTTCTTTTTCAGAGCCATTAAATCCAGAAGAGATGGATAAAATGCCTTCAGCATACTTAAACTATTTTTGGAAGGGTGGAAGCTTAGGAAGTTGAAATATCCACCACAGAAGATATAGTTCTCTGGAGTAATCTAGTCCCAATTGAATGTGCTCGCCAGAAGGCTGCTCCATAGATACAGGAAGGGGATCCCATGAGGGATTGCTTGCTGCACTTGTGCCCAGGGCACTCTAAAAGTTGTCACCGCAATTTCAGTGAGTGTCCCAACCAAAGGGGCTATAGGAGCAAAGTCCTCCATAAAAGAAGGGTGCTAAGGGTACCCTGACCCAGGGTAAAAACATAAGAGGCGAGATGCTCTAGATTCAGATGTAGTACAGCTGTGGGTACTAGGTTCAATAAGTTTATGGAAAACTAAATTTCGTTTGCAGTAAGTACAACCTGTTACCCAGAGGCGAGCTTCCTCCTCCAATGCGTCCAGGAGGGCCACACTTCATTTAGAATCATAAGGCGTAAAGGTTTTAGAATTCTCAACTGCAAAACGCATCTGAAGTTCACTCAGGGCATAAAGAACCTGTTCAGCTATCTCTTTTTTTATTACTAGATGGTCCTGTTCAGCTATCTCAGGAGTGGAAACTAGGGGAATTAATAAAGCATCAAGACTACTGTAAAACAGAACTGAGTAATGAAATTGGTTGTTTAACGTTGCATTTCATAAGAACCTTTTTAGTCACAGACCATTTGGATAATATACCAAAAACCAATGAGTCACAGAGAATCTTAAAGTTCATCTTAATTAGGTAAGCGAATGCTTTACTAAATTTAGGAGATGGGAGAAAGCTTTATAATCAATGGTTGGCCCGTTAAGTAATGGTACAACTGAATAAAAAATACTGGGCTTCCAGTATAGTTGTGTCACAACTTCGTGGAAGGCCCAGAATTCCAGTAGAACAGCCGTCCAAATGACTAACAAGAGGGACGTTCTAAAACTTTCTGCAAGGGAGGAAAAAGTTAAAACTCACCAAAGGCTCATATAAAGAATTAATGGCTGCAATGGGTTAACTGCGGGTCTTGTTGGAGCAACCTTCAAGCGTGGGGGAGGCAAGGAGGACAACTCCTCCTCCTGTACTTGTGTTTAATGGCCTTTTGGTATCTGCCTCATGGTACCATGAATTTCCACTAGGCCGCTGAAAGTCACAAAACTCACTCTGGTATTGAATCACAATCTTAATCAACAAATTGTGAATCCAATTTGATTTAATTTGATTCTAAGGCTGAGTAAGCGTGGTAATAATTTTGTGGTTGGTATGTTGGACCAAACTGTTGCTTGGGGTCAGAAAAAGATTTAGGGCATCAGATCAAATTTTACATATAAACTGGGGTGGATGGCCCCAAAGATGTGTGCTTTGTATGATCAGGAGGCTAAGAACCCTTTTGGGCTGGGCTGACAGTCGTTCTTTTCACACTAATGGTATAATGAATATGGTATCTAAAAAGCCCCTTTTTTGCTTGATTGCTGTGATCCAGTGATGGATTGGTGGGGAAAATCCTGAATTTGGGGGTGAACTTTATATGCAGCGTATCATAAAAATATAATGGGAGAATAATTTTTATAAACTCTTCTACAGAGTGGTGAGATGCTGGATTGAAGGTTGGAGTTCCAACTCAACAATCATCAGAGCCAGGATGCAGATGGTGATATGATTCTTCAGGCTAATAGGAAAAATGTAGAACTTATGTAAAAAATAGAGGTTGAATAGAACAATTGGGAAACACAAGATATCAAAAAGGTTAAAATAGGTTGAATCAATAATATATCCTATGGGGGCTGTTGTCTTTATAGTGAGGGAAGGAGGGAATCAGAATGTAGCTTCATATGTAGCATGGGATGAGCCCTCTTTTAGTAATCCAGATTATTTGTCTGGGAAGAACAGCATGGTTTTTTAGGAGTTATTAGAAATCTAACTGAATTGTATAAGTTTAATTATTGATTCCATTGATTCATAACTAAAGTAGTTTTATAGAAACAATTTTGCTTGAATTTTCTCAGAATAGTTAAATGCAAATTCCAGCTCATAGGGATCCAATCTTATTAGTAATTTATATTATTAAATCTTATGGTATATTAACTAACTCAGATCATCAATCTGCAATCCATAACTTTAAAACAGGGTACCTGATTAAATTGCCTGACTTTTTAAGGGGTTTTCAAGATTTGTGGAGTTTTTGTCCATTCAAAATGGGGTTGAGGATTACCAGACTGGGGTAGGATGAGTCTTGGTACCTGATGGTGGCCCCTTATCCGGGATACCTCCCTACTGACCCCCTCAATTATTTCCAACATGGATGAAGCTGTAAAGGGGATTGATAGGGAGATTCTTTAGGAGCCAGAGTAGTTTTCTACCACAAATCAACTACATGGGCAAGGTCACTTAACTGTGACAAGTGTTCTACTAGTGTCTTTAGTCCTCTCTTTTGCCTTCAGAGGATTTTTTCATGATCCAGGAAGAGAGTCTGGGTTTCCAGTATTAAAATCGATTCTTAGTTTTACTTAACGTATATATATTAGTCTTTTCTACATAAAATGACAATAAAATAGCAGTCATGAACCAGGATAGTTTCCAATAAGCAGAATCTACTGAAATGAAAGTGTATAGCCATCTCCACTCAGAAGCCATTCCGCTACCAAGTGCCATCTTGAAGAAAACGAAAATTTCAAACAAGACACCTATATGCGACCAAAAAATTAAATAATTGCCATTAATATGATGATGAAGCTGACGTTGGTGCTCACTATGGGAGCCCTAAGTTGTAACAATTGAAATCGTCAATTTAAAAATGGACAAAAGTTCTAGAATTGATCTCCACTCATATCAATGGGGCGGAATGTATCACCAGAGTATTAACACACCCCAATTTTTAAGTACTAAGCTACAACCTGAGAGTATGGTTTTCAAGCAATCTTTGTGTTCATCTTGCCTGTTATAGACTAAATTAGTATTAATTACAGTATAAAAACATTAGCGGTACCATCCAGGTGATCTAGGATTTAATCTAATCAATTAAAGTTATAATAATCACTCCTGAGCTACGGCATTTCCTTTCTATATGCGGATGGTTTATGGTTCTGCTACTCTGGACACTTTTTAATTAGCTAACAGATAAATCCCTACCCTTGCCTGTTTGTGCATCATTCTATTTATCACCTCCTCCTGCTGGTAGAACTACATCATCAGGAGGTGCTACGCCAGTTGAGACTAATGCAGAGCCTCATCTCAAGTTTGTTGACTTTTATGAAGCCACTTATGCGCTTGTACAAGATAGCTGAGAGGCAATATAGGAAAATTGAACCCTCATTAAAACGATGACAAGAATCAGATCGCCCCATTGGATACTGAAATTTTGGGCTGAATTAGTAACCAAATTACTCATTGAGTATAAAGCGTAGTATATGAATTATGTAAATATATGCATCAAACTTTATTTAAATAAGCTGGTCAGATTCAGGCTCTAAAATTGGTTCTGGTGAAACTTCTGAACTAAGTAGGAGAGTTGATTAGAGGACTTCAATAAAACAGGCCTGCATTTTTTCGGTTGCATCATGTTATTAAGTTTTGATGATGGATTCCTATGTATGTTTGTGCGCTGAATCCAAAATGACCCTAGTTTTTTCCCATCACGTCAGATTGTTTTGCAAATCTCAATTTTCCAAATGTAGCATATGTCAAAAAATATCACAAATATGAGACTTAATGACAGAGTGAAACAGGTTTTTTCATATCAAACGTATTACTTTGTGGCTTATATTAGACATAATATAATATAATATAGGAATATAGTAATATAGAAAATAAAAAACTCAAGATTTCAGTCGTTGTGGTGACATCTTTTTGGACCAGCCATGCTCTGTTTCAGGCTTTTCCATGCATTTGCTCTTCTTGGATCATCTTGGTGCAATATCCAGCAATAGTACTCCATCTTTGTAGTATTGCACCTTCCTTGATAACGCTTTTCCATTTCTTTTTGTCCTGATGAAATCTCTCACCCATCTCTTCAATAAAAGCGCACAGATTCTCAGGAAAGTAGTCCAAATGTGAATTTAGCAAAATAACCTTCAAACTCATGAAACAGCCTGAATTATGACACTTCTGCAGCATAGTCTCAACAATAGACTTAAAATTCGGATCATTCTCATTAGCCAGAAACTATTACTATATCTTTAAAGGCGACCCAAGCTTCTTTTTCAAAATATTTAATTTTTTAAAATTTCCATCTTTGCAAAGTTTTTAATGTATGAAATCATAAATACACCCTCTTAATAGTTTTTCAGTTGAAAACACTGCAAATTTGTTACAAATGTACTGAAAACGTTTACCATCTTTTGGTAAGGCTTTCACAAATTGCTTTATCAAGCCTAATTTAGTATGTAAAGGCGGAAGGAGAACTATCTTAAACTTGATGAGAGGTTTTTGAAGCACATTTTTTACTCCAGGTTTTAATGAAACTTGTTGTGGCTAATCTTTCTGTTTCCAATGATTTTCCCTGTCTCTGCTACCCCACTCACATAAAAACAAAGAAACTTTGTGTACCCACCTTGATGTCCAATTATCGTCAATATTACTTTGAGATCACCACACATGATTCACTTATGATTGTCATGCTTAAGTTTTTGGAGAACAAGTTTTAAATTGTCATACCGTTCTTTTAAGTATATAGATGCCCTATGGGTATTGATGCATACTTGTTTCCGTTGTGAAGCAGGACAAATTTAAGGCTTTATTTTAATAGATTGATGAATAGTCCTTTTTTTTAGTACTAGATGGTCCCAACCCAAGGGTTGATGAATAGTCCTTAATCTTTGCTTTTGTAAGTATTGTGAATGTCTTAGACAGCCCAAACACATCATTTAAGAATACTAAGTCTCCTTTTTCCAAAAAGTATGTAAATAAATCTTTTTCTTTGTACCTGAACCAGGAGAACAAAGCGCCAGCTGCAAGCAAATTATTATCTTTTTCTGTGCCCCAGGCAATTCTGAAGCCTCTTTGGTCAGATGTAAGTTGTGAATCAAATTGTTAAGTTCAGTGTATGTAGATAATTGTGGAGCAAAATTTCCAGGTTTGTACTCCTCCTTGTTATCTTCAGTTTCTTCACTTGATTTAATTTATGAACATCAACTTCAGGTAATTGTTCTGGTTACATAGGCACTGGTACGTCTGGACCATGAGCACAGGATGTAAAGCCAATGGCAGATTTGTATAGACAATGTTCTTTTTATTCTTTACATTGAAACCATGAACACCAGTTGAACAGAAAAATAATCAACACTATGATTTTGTGGCTCTTGCCAGACCATCAGAATGCCAAATCTTAAAGCATGTTGTTCACCCTTGACCACCATCTCAGTACTTCAACACACATATGGCAAACATAGTGGGGTGCCCAATTTTTTGTCTTGATAACCTATTTTTACAACAAAATATGCAAGATACATTTCCCACATGAACTATGTTATATGCTTTTTTGCCTTGACACCATTAACTCACCACAATTGTAACTAAGGGATCTGCAGACTTTTTACAGCCTCTTGACGTCATTTTGACTACTGTATGTTTGCTTTTTAGAGTATATGCTGACGCAAACCCTTTCGATGGTGGAGGATATTTACCAATGGTTGCTCCAGCAGTGATAGTTGAGATGTAAAACACTTTTAATGACGAAAGTGCTGCCAACTGCCAGTTTATGATTTCAACAAATCGTTTTCATCATAAACCAACAGATGGCAGCATTTCCTATGTATTTAAATCTCTCAGTACAGATTTTATTTGTGATTTTTTATAATATATATAACACATTTGGCTGGTCCAAAAAGATGTCGACATAACAACTAAAATCTTGAGTTTTTCATTTTCTATATCTCTATATTCCGTTGTTCTATTATATTATGTCTATTATAAGCCACAAAATAATACGTTTTATACAAAACAAACCTATTTCACTCTGTCATATAGTCTCATATTTGTAATATTTTTGACATATAATACATTTGGCAAATTGTAATTTTCAAAAAATTCTGATGTGATGGAAAGAAATTAGGGTCACTTTTTGGATTTAGCGCACAATCATACATAGGGATCAATCATAAAAATTGCAAACAAACCATTGCAGGCTTGTGTAATAAATCTAGAGCCTTACCCTTAGAGAGAAATCCAAGGGCCATAGGTTCCCGCCTGAACTGATGGTTCCATTGGACTCCATAGTCCCAAGGTCCTAGAGGGCCCCATGGCTCTGAAGAAAAAGAAAGGCTTCAAGGCCCTGAGGGGCCACCTGGCTTCAAGCTCTACTATTTCAAGCGGAAAAGGTTCTGACAAACTGTGATAGGTAAAATACTGGCAAAATTTAATCCTTACACAAGAGATGGAGCTAGTTGCCTAAGTATTAGAAGTTCACCCAATGGTTGCCCAATCACCCCAACTTGACCTTGGAGGCGTTAGTTGAGGAGTTTGAAACATGTATGAACTCACAAAACTCGCTGGTAAGTGTCTTAATTGGATTAATAACCTTTTATAAACCTAGGGAACTGAGTCAGTAATTGTGAAGTTGAGACTTTAGCTTATAAAGTTCATATGGAACAGAAGGCCAATACAGCCAATCTTGGGCAGTTTTGAAATGAAATACAGGATGACGCGAAGAAACTGAGTAGAAAATTAGACCAAAGAGCCCCATAAGAGGTGCATACAATATCCTCTGATTCAAGCCATAGTGCCAAGACAAGTATAAACACTATTTCTGCCATTTTGAATTTGCTTTAAACCCAATTAAAAAGAAAGGTTTATTCCTGGTCAAGTGAGTATCACATTATTTTTAATGCTTATGAGAGTATAATATAAATAGGCTAATGACAGGCAAAAATAGAGCAAACCCAATATTGTTTCTACGGAGAATATATATGATAATAATCCCTTATTTGTGTGATTGAAAAACCTGGGCAAAGCCAAGACCGCCCTAATCCATGAGTTTAGGAGCTATAAGATGATATTTAACTAAAAACAGGACTTTATGATGCCTCTTCTAAACTAGTTAAAAATTCCTACGGATTTCTTTAGATGATTCTATGCCAGAGTTAACCATTGGTTACTATCATAGCATATTTCTCTATATGAAGCCATTACCCCATCATCTCTGCGCTCAAGTCCAGTCCTGACGTCCAACTTCGTATGATTAGGCTCAAGTGGACTTTTACATACATCTAAGGAATTAAGGGAATTATATAAAATCTATGTAGCTAGGTTAAGTAAATACCTTACTTCTCAGAAGCCCCCACCAGACCTTGCATCCATGCCATTAAAGCAAAGGACAAATAAAGCCTATTTGCTTTTTCTGTAAAGGCTGGTGTCACACATGGAATAACGCTATAAGCATTATATCTATTCAAGGCAAGACGACCAGGGGATGGACATTACCAAAAGAAAGAAAGTAAACATCAACATGAAACCTGATCAAGGTCAACTCCATTGTAGAAAGTTCTTTTTACCTCCAGATCCGGACTCAGATTTTTCTGGTTACATCATGGGTAAGGTTTTAGTATTATTAGACCTACTTACCGCCAGTAGCTTCCTTTGGCTGGAACCCCAATCAATGTGCAAAGGGCAGGAATTGAACCCGCAACCTTCAGGTTGGTAGCCATATGCCCTATTAACTCGCCTTCCACCCCCAACAATGCTATAAGCAACATTCAGAGGAGGTAGAACGTGAAATATTGGCAGAAGGGAGTCCTCACAAAGAAAAGGGCTCTTCATGCTGACAATTCCAATACCATGCCTCTACCAAAATCTATTGTCCCTGAAAAAATTGCTTTAAGGATGCCTGAGTAAACTAGTTATCCATTTTTTAAAACAAACAATTTTATACTGCTTACTACTCTTCTTATACATCACCCATGTTCCTCACTTTGCCTCTCCAATTTGACAGCCTGGTTATTTGAGTTTTCATTAAAGCTCACAAGATTCATTATTGTAATTGTTAATCGCAAGTCATCAGAGAATATTTTTTAATGAGGCTTATAAAGAAAAAGAAAGAGTGCATCTGATTTGCAACACTAAATGGGGTATGTAACGACTGGCTCCCCATGTACAAGATCTATTATAGCCTATTAGCTAGAAACTCTATAGTTTACTGCACAGGTTCTGTAACAATTGCGATTGCACATGAATCCCATAAAGCTGGAAATTATGAGATTTGTGTGTGTCAATAAAAGCAATTCTGTTGTTCCAAGTAGGAATTTCCTATTTGGGTCAATAATGGAATATATTTATATAAATAGTTCATTGAATTGGTTGTTAATTCTGAGAGTTCCCTCCATTTCTCCGCTGAGTTGCCTGGTTGCCATCAATTCTGGAGGCTTTTGCGCCCCTCATTATCCACAATTCTTCTAGCCTTTTTTGGAAGTATTTTAAAGCGAGTTCAAGCCCCAATGGACCCTCACTTTGGAATTTTATTCCAACTTTGAGTTCACCTCTTCCAAATAAAGGCTGCTTTTTGCTAATTCATTTCATTTAAATTTAATTTATTTAATTCGAGTTGTTGGACAGCAGATGGCGGTGCTCCAGGGAAAGGGGGTGGATGCGCCGGGCTCCTGTTAGGGGAGGTCTTGCCCTGGCTGGTAGGGAGCCAGAGTGGCCCAATGTGACAGAGACTAGTTAGCCACACCTCAGCCCGTTGACCCCGTGACTGAATAGAGGTTTTGGGAGGGACCTCTGCCCAGGGGTCCAAGGCAGCATGGTGTTGTTAAGAGAGTGTCTATAACTCTCCGGTTCCCAGCAGGGCAGTGCTGGGTGCACAAGACCATCGCCAGGGAACTAGCCGTTGGAATAAAGTTAATTATTGCCCAACAAAGGGTGCTGGAGCAATAATAATTTAAGCAAAGAAATACTAGAATGAACCAGCCAAAAGTATCGGGGTGCACAGTGAGTGAAGGGGTAAATGACCCAGGTTGAAGGGTACCTGGGCGGACTAATGGTGCATGATGTGAGAATTGGATTGTGTTTAAGATGGCAAGGTTAACGGAGCGTGAGGCCTCCTTGAAGAGGTTTGCACACAGGATCATAAGAAAAAGCATAAATTAAACGGTATATGAGGAAGAAGTTTATTGCAGGAAGTTGACCAACAAGGAATGTTGATCAGGAAAAATAAATTTAAACTCAGATGGGGAAATTGGGGTTATGCCGCAGTGGGCCTAAGCAGAGACTCATCAATAGGGCGATACTGCCATCTGAGTTAGTAAAATAGGCCAAAACTGACTTCACTCAAGTTAACAACTAATGTTGGATTTGACCTGAGCGCGTTATCTCATAGCTGGAACGGGTTTCAAACCCTTTTTCTGAAACTAAGCGAACTGAACCATCCGCCTTAATATGGTAGATAGTTCGTTTTAGCACTTGAGCTACTGTCAGGGGCTGGGCACTTGGCACCCCACTAGGACCAACCTGGGCATATTTTGCCCTTACCCAGCGCTGGTCTAGGGTGTGCTTCAGGTCTGGGAGGCCCTGTAGCTTAACCTTTTGGGCCTCCAAGCGCCCAGCCTTGTCCTTGGGGTTGACCCCCACTATGATGTCATGGGTACATGACATTACCCTCTCCTCCCAATGGGGCTCAACCCCCCCTCCAGGGGCTTGTGCTAGGGAAAAGTTCTTGTGGGCAGGGGCCAACTTCATGGCAGCGACAGACGGTTTGGGTTGGGATCTGGCAGCCTGGGGAAAACGCTGGTGGAAGGCGTCAATTAGATCTTGGGCATGCACACAGTCGCGCGCTGGTACCCAACTGTTTTTGGCAGCATCAAAGCCCTTCCAGGACACCAGGTATTCAAGTCTTCGTTTAACATGGCGAGAGGCAACTATCTCTTCCACCTCCCACTCAGGCGCCCCATCCACGAGATAGGCCTCAGGATTCTCTGGTGGGGGGCCCTCAAACAACGTGAGTTTGCTCTCATGGAACACCAAGAAGATCTGAAATGATGGGGGAAGATCCAGCTGGTATGAGGCATGGCCCACCTTTCTAACAACGCGGTAAGGTCCAATCCTCTTAGGGCCCAGCTTCTTGCAAGGCTGCTTGATAGGGATGTTACGTGCATCAAGCATCACGAGATCCCCTTCCTTGTATGCAGGACCTACTCGGCGCTTCCCATCAGCATTCTCCTTATACACCTGCATTGCCGCCTCCAAGCTTGTGGAAACCCCCTGGTGGACCTTCTTGATGGTCTTGGCAAAGTCCACCACCGCTTCAACCTTTGACCCACAGCTGGGCTCCATGTTAAAGGCGGGGTTAAAGCCATGGCTGGCGAAAAATGGGGAACAGCCAATTGAAGAGTGCAAGGTATTGTTGTAGCTGAACTGGGCCATGGGAAGGTGAGAAGCCCAATCTGAATGATCTGCAGCGGTGTAACACCGCAGAAACTGTTCCAAGCACTGGTTCACTCGTTCAGTCTGCCCATCTGATTGGGGATGATAGGCAGTTGAACGGCAAGGACAAATCTGAAGAGTTTTACACAACTCTTCCCAAAACATGGAGGTAAACTGTGGGCCTCAGTCGCTGATGATTTCTTGGGGAACCCCATGTAGCGCAAACACATGGGCAACGAAAAGCCTAGCCATCTCAGCTGCGGTTATGGTGGTTCTGCAAGGAATAAAGTGGGCAAACTTCGTGAACCGGTCCACCACTACCATGATGGCATCATAACCATCTGAGACTGGTAACTCCACAATGAAATCAACAGAGATGGAAGTCCAGGGCCCATCAGCCTTTTGGACTGGTACCAACAACCCTGCTAAAGGTTGACAATTAGGTTTCATCTGGTTGCATACCAGGCACTCCTTGCAATAACGGCCCACCTGAGCTGGCAAGCCCTTCCAGTTGTATGTGCGACGTATCAACTCCAAGGTCTTTGCTTTCCCCGGATGACCAATGGTGATTCCATCATGATGGTCCCAAATGATGTCCAGGCGCAGTGGTCCAGCAGGTACCCAAAGGCGCCCCTGGAACCACACCATCTCATCCTTTATGTGATAGCCTCTGGATAGATCCTCTTGATTTGACGCGCTCTTTGCAAGGACCATGGCATATTCACCCACAGAGGCTGAGAGAGGACGACCTTTCTGAACATACCATATTCCTCCGCGTTATCCAGAGGTGCAAGCGCTGGCCCGTTAGCCAGGGGAGAGGGAAGCAACGACATAATTTTACTTGGAGGGATCATAACCTGGGTGTTGTGCACCTCTACCTCCTTGAGGTCAGGGGCTAAAGCAGGGTTGCGGCTCAAAGCATCCGCCAAACCATTATCCTTGCCCTTGGTGAACTCATATGTGAATGCAAACTGGGCAAGGGTCTCATGCCAACGGGTCTGCTGTGGGGTTAGGACATGGGGCGCGCGATAGTACAGCAAGGCACGGTGGTCTGTACATACACGGAATGGTTGGGTAGAGCCATGCAAGTGGTGATGCCAATAAGTCAACACCTCCACCACTGCTAGTAACTCCTTGTCGTAAATGGCGTAATTCAACTCTGGCAAAGACATCTTCCTAGAAAAATATCCCACCGGATGCTCTATCCCATCTTCGCCTACTTGTAACAAGGCGGCCACTATGGCGAAGTTGGAGGCATCAGTTGACACAATGAACTCCTTGGAAGGGTCAACATGGCAAAGAACAGTCGTTGACAACAGGGTGCACTTCACTGCTTGGAAAGCATCCTCCAAAGTGGGGGACCACTGAAGCACCTTGGCACCGCTAGCCTTGTATAGGGGAGCCGCCACCTCAGACAGATTGGGAGTGAACTTCTTAAGGAACGTGCACGTCCCCAAAAAGCTTCTTAATTCCTTAACTGAGGTGGGGGTAGGCCACTCACGAATCGCCTTCTCCTTGTCTGGAGTTATCATGTGTCCTTGGTCAAACACAACGTTGCCCAGAAACGTGACCTGGGACTTAAAGAACTCGCACTTTGATATTTTCAACGTAAGGCTGGCTGCCTTTAACTGCTCCACCACCTGCCAAAGGTGACCTGCATGGGATTCCTGATCAGGGGAAAACACCAGGATATCATCCATGTAAGCGACCGCGCATACCCCTAACAGGTCCCCCAACGCTGCATCAATGCGGCGTTGGAAGATAGCAGGAGCATTCTTAAGCCCAAAGGGCATGACCCAAAACTGGAAGATCCCTTTTTGGGTATGGAATGCGGTCAACCACTCTTGTCCCTTTTAATCCGAATCTGATTGAACGCGTTGAGGCAATCCAACTTGGAGAAGACCTTCGCCTTCTCCACATAACGTGCAATCTGCAAATCCAAAGGGATGGGATGGAGGTCTGGTACAGTAACGTTGTTAAGGTTACCATAGTCTACGCATGGGCGTAAGGTACCATCAGACTTCTCCACGAAGAGTAAGGGGGAGCATACAGGGGAGGTACGCTGAAAAATCGCACCCTTGGCTAACTGTTCTTTCACCCACACATCCAACGCCTCTTCCTCCCGGACAGTTAAAGGGTAAATAGGAGAAGAGATATGCACTAGATCCACCGTGAGCTTGAAATCACAATCAAACTCAGAGTGCTCAGGAGTGCGTTGGCAGATGCTGCATCAAAAGAGGATTCCAAACCCTCCAAGCAAGAAGGTATAGGGATTTCCACTGAGGGCTTCTGCATTGAGGCAAGGATACAAGGGATACGGTGGGGCCAGTGGGGCAAGTCGCCTGGGGCGTTTTCTTTGGACAAAGGCACAACAAATGTGCGACCATTCTTCATGGTGAGAGACAAGGTATTCTCCTTCAGGTTAGTTCTTACGTCAAACTTCCGCCACCATTCCACACCCAAAATGATAGGGAACAGGAGGTTTTTGATCGCACTGAAGTGATCAGACAAGTGGTACTTGCCAACCTGATAATCCACTGTTCCAATGATCTTCAGAGTGGGAATACCTTGGGACGCCCCTCCTCTAACCACATCACCTGGCAAGTAACTCAGCCCAAGGTAGTCGGCTAAGTACTGGTCCATATAGTTTCCAGTAGCGCCAGTATCCACCAAAATAGTAGTGGTAAGTTTCCCTAAAGGCGAGGAGAGGGTGGCAGTCAATAGAAAATACCTGGAATGGTCTTTATTTATGGAAGATAATGACAACACTTCACCAAAGTTCTCATCATCTAGCTCAAGCCTGCACACAGAATGGGTTTGGGAATCAAAAAAGGGGTGGGATATTTGGCCACTCTTAATACTGAGGCCACATACCCCACCATGCCTTCTGCAGGTGCATATACTTGATTATATCTGAAACGAAGTTCCTTCTCCACCTCCTGAGTGCCCAGATCATGGTAGAGGTCAACCGTGGGTTCTCAGGGGTAATTTGATACACAGAAATAGAGTCCTCATCCAAGCCATATGACCAAATAAAAGGTTCAGAGATAGAGGCCAGGGTTTCGTTATAAAACGCAGTTTTAGACGCGAATGACCCTATCCTTAAAAGCAGTGATGGAATGCCCAACGTTATCCAAGGCCAACACCACCAGGCCATCTGCGCTGATTCTGCAGGCATTTTCTGAATGCGCTGGTGATGGAAAATTCGTTTCTTGGAATGAAATTTAGTAATTTTGGTGGAAAGTTGGGGAATCACAACTTTCAGACATCGAAGTGTCTGAATCCACCAGGTACAAACATGAAGGGTGGATACTTTCCAGTTGGAGGCAACCAAAATAACGCCGAGTTGCTCCAACCTTTGGGAAAATAGGGAAACAGCGGTGCAGCTAACAACAGCGGAGCCCACAGCTGACGGCCACTATTTCCACTTCAGAAGAGTTCCACGCTGAAAAAGTTCATGCAAATAAGAAAAGGAGGTTGATTGACTAATATTAAGAGAGTGTCTATAACTCTCCAGTTCCCAGCAGGGCAGTGCTGGGTGCACAAGACCATCTCCAGGGAACTAGCCATTAGAACAAAGTTAATTATTGCCCAACAAAGGGTGCTGGAGCAATAATAATTTAAGCAAAGAAATGCTAGAATGAACCAGCCAAAAGTATCGGGGTGCATAGTGAGTGAAGGGGTAAATGACCCAGGTTGGAGGGTACCTGGGAGGACTAATGGTGCATGATGTGAGAATTGGATTGTGTTTAAGATGGCAAGGTTAACGGAGCGTGAGGCCTCCTTGAAGAGGTTTGCACACAGGATCATAAGAAAAAGCATAAATTAAACAGTATATGAGGAAGAAGTTTATTGCAGGAAGTTGACCAACAAGGAATGTTGGTCAGGAAAAATGTATTTAAACTCAGATGGGGAAATTGGGGTTATGCCGCAGTGGGCCTAAGCAGCGACTCATCAATAGGGCGATACTGCCATCTGAGTTAGTAAAATAGGCCAAAACTGACTTCACTCAAGTTATCAACTGAAGTTGGATTTGACCTGAGCGCGTTATCTCATAGCTGGAACGCGTTTCAAACCCTTGTTCTGAAACTAAGCGAACTGAACCATCCGCCTTAATATGGTAGATAGTTTGTTTTACCGCTTGAGCTACTGTCAGAGGCTGGGCACTTGGCACCCCACTAGGACCAACCTGGGCATATTTTGCCCTTACCCAGCGCTGGTCTAGGGTGTGCTTCAGGTCTTAGAGGCCCTGTAGCTTAACCTTTTGGGCCTCCAAGCGCCCAGCCTTGTCCTTGGGGTTGACCCCACTATGATGTCATGGGTATATGATGGACAGGACCAATTGGAGTTGGTATGGCCACATATGGGAGTGAGTGGTGTAGGGCCAAAGGAGGACTGGGCCTTGGGAGCCCATCCAGGGAAAGTCCTCCCCAAAAAGGATCCTGGCGCATCCACCCCCTTTCCCTGGAGCACCACCATCTGCTGTCCAACAACTTGCATTAAATAATTATATTTAAATAGAACAAATTAGCAAAAAGCAGTCTTTATTTGGAAGAGGTGAACTTGAAGTTGGAATAGAATTTTAAAGTGAGGGACCATCGAGGCTTGAGCTCACTTTGAAATACTTCCAAAAAAGGCTATAAGAATTGTGGGTAATGAGGGGCGCAAAAGCCTCCAGAATTGATGGCAACCAGGCAACTCGCCAGAGAAATGGAGGGGAACCTCAGAATAAACAAACAATCCAATGAACCAATTTATTTAAATTTACTTCCTTTATTTACTTAAATAGGAAAATCCTACTTGGAACAACAGAATTGCAATTATTGACACACAAAAATCTCATAATTCCCAACTTTATGGGATTATGTGTGATCGCAATTGTTACAGGTTCTGACTCTGGTGTAAAAATAAAGAAGGTTGCTAATTGTAGGTATACAATCAGCCAGTCAATCCTTCTTTAAGTGGTTACAACCCCACTTGGGTATCCTATAACTGAATTATTGTGAGAAAAGATTAGGATAAATGATCCTCCAGACTTTATTGAGAAAGATAAAAGTATACTAAAATATTTAAAAGTTAGAGAATCTATGTTCGACTTTTATTTAATAATACAAAGGTTTTATATAGGGGAAGATGGCGCTCAATTATTTGGTTGACTCCTTGTTATTTACAACATATATTTTAATAAACTTAATTGAAACATATCAACAATGGATAAACTCCTTTGCTTTTCCATCAACCTAGTCAACGCTCCTCATTGAATATATTATTTACTTCCTAGATCCTTTCCCAAAATAACGCATTCCATCATCTTTAACCAACCTCAGTAAATTAGCTTTATGAGTTAGCGGTCATAATTAGATAATGGAGTGATTACTCATTTATGGTAGGCCGTTTCACCCAGACTAACCTAATAGTTACTGACATATCAATCGCTATTAACGCTTCAGTAACTTTAATCACTCTTATTGATTGGTGTTTTAACCCAGTTAATTCATGTAATGTATTCATTTGTAATCAACAGAATACACTTGTAGTTGTTTGGATCATCCCCAACAAACATTTTTAAGGGGTTACTATAAGGATTGCTTCAATAATAACACTCTACTAATGATAGATTAGAGAAAAGCTCCAATTGATAGTTAAATAATATCACTAACTCTAATATCCATCAAGGTTATTCCTTTGTAAACCACAATGATACAAGATAGAATGGACTAATAGCTGGATAATATGTTCATATGAGAATCCTAACACATCCCTTGGCTTAACCAGATTATCCATAAAAGATGGATTTTTTGGAGGTAGACGCCACCTCATTTTATAGCATAAGTCATACAGCATGGTTAAAACAAAATTATGTTGGAGTCAAACTTTTTCTCCTTGCTCAATGATCTTCTTATGGCCATTCTTAGCAACACGGTTTCTCTTCTCCTTCTCATGTTTTCTGTTACCTCCTATAAGTGCAGTTTAATGACTACACAATGCATCAGTAGTACCTTAGTCAATCTTTTTGAAAAGTATTTACTTAACGCCTGTTTCCCCCAGTTTGTGACTCTCACTGCTACATGCCATACCAGAATCACTTGTTTGATCTCTCCAATGCATATCTTAACGCCTGTTTTACCCAGGTCAGGTCTAAATCTTTGATAAGCGCAGAAATGTATGTTCTCTTTTACCATGACTCTCTATGTTGGAACCAGTCTCAACATGAGCTGGTCCTGCCAATCATCCATGCTCACTTGATACTCTTTACTTTCATCATAGTTATCCTCATTCCTCCAATGACATTGGTAATGAAAATGACGCCAAATTCACATGATTACGGCAAAAGGAAAAACTGAACTTATTTAGATTTATTTTCAATTATTCTTAATTGGAGGGCTTTCCCTATAAATAGAATTTTATTTCTCATATATTTTTTTATCTTTTATATTTTTCTCTTTAAGTTATATACAATTTTTTATCCATTTTTCTTAGATCCAACACTTAAGTATTTGCTATGGGCCTGATTAACTATATGTCCATCACCAATGTTATTATATATGCATCTGTTGCCATCTTGGTGATAAATTCAAACGGACCAGACCATAGGGGTCCAACTTGTTTCTTCTTCTGAATCCATTGGTATCACAATAGGCAACACTATCACCCACACAATATTCCTTGAGCACTAGTAAATTATGATTGTCCTATGTTTTTCTTACTCTTCTTTAACGTCATATCATGTGCCTTTATAGAAATTGGATAATGGTATTCTCCAGTTGGACTAAATACTGTTATAGACTCATCCCCAGAGCTGGTTCTCCTGCTGAGTATCAATTTGGCAGTAGTGAAGCTCTTTATCAATATAAAAATATAATTGGAGATTCCCAGTTGCCATATGATGAATGATATAATATGCAAACTTAACTAAACTAAGGTAAAATCCCAAAGTGGAGATTTCCTGTTACCAATTTTCTCATTTTCAGGCTAGAGTTCCATGGACTCTTTCCACCATTTGTTTTGCTTCTGGTCAGAATCTAATGGATACCACTCCTCAAGATCACATTAATTCATTTAGCCTTGGAATAACATAGGAGGTAGAATTGGCTCCATGTTTATGTCCAGGGGAGCAGCCCTTGATGCTTAACTGGGAGATATTTCATTTCAGACCAGTAAGGGTAGTGAGTCTGCAGCCGTACCTCTAATCACCCTGGGAGATTTAGCCCATATGTTAGATGTGAGGTGTGTGACAGTGTATCCCCCAAAAAATCGCGCCTCATCCCCCTCTGCTAACCACCCAGGAGTTAGTAATTTTTTTTGGGGGGGGGAGGATTGTCAGGAGATGGGAGTAGTCAGAATCCATTACCAGAAGAGGATTTGCAGCATTCTTCCACAACATGAGGTTTCCTCCACTGGTTGAATTCCGGTGGTCATAGTAGATTATTAAACAGCAAAAGTATTTTGTTTAAGTCACTCTCATGCTTGAAAATCCCTATCCTCCGTTCCCCTCCATTGCTGCCAAAAAGTTACCATCCCCAACAGGTATGGGCGTGATAAACCTTCAAAAAATGGGGCTGACCATATCTGTCTGGACATGGGTTCAACCTGAAGTCCGCTAGAGAAGTCGTCATCATTGCACCAAGCGCAATTGCAGTGGAATAAGATTTTAGAAAAATTTGATTTAAATCCAGATGAACAATCAAATCAAAATAAGTATCATTAACAATTTTGGGTGGTGATTCAATGTAACCAAAACGAAAATATGTTCTTGACAGGAATACAACTGTTTTTCATCCCCTATTAAGAGAGAAATAAGGCAGTGAACCCAACAGGTCTTAGCGTTTTATAGTTTTCCTCTTTCTGCTCCTTAGTTTAGTTTTTTAGTCCACTTCAATTTGAAAAATAAGAAGTTTATTGGGATTTTAGAAGCTATGATTTCCAATTTTAGAAAAACCTGCTAGTGCTTATGGTTCCTTTATTCTCCTTACATCCTTTAATATGGATGATTGTACCAAAGGTCTGACTGTTGCTTTAGGTGATAATTCAGAGTGTCAGCGAAGCCATATAAGCATCAGTAAACTCCATGACATAATGGAGCGAATCAAACTCTTGTCCTTCTTAACATTTCTCTAAATATGGGGTGCTGCGTTGGTTTATTGTTATGAATGGAAGGTCCAACCTTTGGACAATGTGGAGGTTGTTGAAAGAAAGGTTTATTCTTTAGGTCATAGGCTCTATGCCTCAAGTATGGAATATTTTCTGACACAAAAAAGGTGGGGTACCCTCTCATAATAAGTGTAAGAAAGCTTGATCTATCTTTCTTACCACATCCTGTCCATCTTTAACAGGTCATAAGTGTTGATTTGTAGTCTGTCATTGTTACCACTGATCTTCCCCCATCCCGCTGTTTTGTGTTCTGGGAATAGTTACTTTTGTTGTTGAATCCAATGCTCCAAGGAAGCAGATGTATGTGAACCTTCGATGCCGCTGTTTTCTGCAGTACAGCAGGTGGAAGTAGGGTTTGCTCATGTGTCAAGAACCATAGTTTTTTCCCTAAAGGATAGTCTGGTGGACATGCCAGTGCGTAATCTTCCTCACCAGGTATTTCCTGCGCAGTGGTAATAAATAAGATTATGCCTAATTTTGAAACCTATGAGATTCAGATGGAATCCCATAGGGTATACGTTGAGGCTCTCTTTGATACAGGAGTAGCCAAGAATTTTATGAGCTTAAGTTGCTCAGGATTTGGCCCTAGATCTTGATGCAAGGTTCTCAATATCGATCACTTTTTCAGCTTCCATGACTTGTTATGTGGCGAGACATCCAATGCCATTCTCAGTGCAATTGTTTAGTTTCTGCGATCAGTTTAACGCGTTTCAAAATTTGTTGCTTTGGTCATTCTTGAGGTTGGTTGGTGGCGGCGTCAACAGGCTAGATTAATCTTGAGTCCAACCTTTTATCTTTTGCAAACCCATATGCTTATTAAATCCCCATTCTTTAATACTCTTTCCCATGCTGGAGTGGTGGTTTAATTGCTTCCATTCCATCCCCTACTGAATTAATGTCAGATTTTACTTCCAAATTGTTGCAGAACAAGGATAAATGTGATAGAAGAAGGCTAATAGCCTTCCTTCCCACTCTGAGTATGGTCTGGCCTCTTTTTAGACATTATATATAATCAATACCATCTGTTCTCTGTACCCCAATACAGATTAAGTTGTTAAGGTCCTGGAAGTATGGATAGCTTACATGTCCTTGAATGGGTGGATTTTCTGGCAATCCTCTCCTATTGCATCCCCCATCGTTTTTGCTCAAAAAGCGGAAGTTACATTATGGCCGTGCTTGGACTACAATCATTCAATAATGTCACTTTGCATGATTCTTTTAAACTCCTCCTAGTATAGAACATCAGCCAGGAGATTGTCAAATCCTGGGTGCTTTCTTAGTTTAACCTTTTAAATGCTTTCAATCAAATCTGGAAAGTGGAAGTCCAGGAGTGACTAACAGCCATCTGTACTAAGTGCATTATTCTCCTATTTTGCGTTAAGCCCTTCTGGTCTCAAGAGCGTGCCCTCTACCTTCCAGCACATTATTGACTACATTCTGGAAAATCTTAGCTATATTTGCACAATGGCATACATCAACACTATACTAGTGCACTCCCCCACCCTTGAACAGCAAAGGAAGCACACGGAGGTGGTACTGAATGCGCTTATAGAAGAAAATCTGTATTTGGAGCCTCAAAAGTGTGAGTTCTTCAGGTAAGAGGTTATATTTTGGGTAATCTTGTATTAAGGCTTGTTAGATTTTGATGGTATATTCATAAAAGTTAACCCTTTCTGAAGACCATAAGATGGTAGCTTACTTACAATGATGGATCCATTAATGCTTCATGTTTTATTAGCATATTTGGAATATTAATTTACCTCAAAAACGCCTTGATTAATTCGCCTTATTTCCAATTATCAATGCTATATTAGCTATGAATTAATTAAGTCTGTTTATGAGGCAGACTGGCTGCAAAGAAGTCTCACGGCATTAACTTATTTGCACCTTATAAATCAGTACATAAACTTCAATGCACTGAGACGAAATTGTGTTGTTAATTTAATGAATTTGACTACTAAATGCACTTAACATAATTAGCCTGAATAGGCAGGACATAGTGCTATATGAGGCCTGTTAATAATCTAATTAGGGGTGCGTCATATATTGTATTTAACTATCTTTTTCCCCATTCTTTATTATTTGTCAATATATGAAATATATTAATTAGGCTGTTTTTGAGACAATTCTGCATTGATAGAATGTCTCTATTGCACCCGTAATTCACTCAATTATTTAAGTAGTATTGCCTTCAATTGGGCTGGTACTTTTGTTATTTAGGCAATTCATGAGTTAAATTGACTTACATTATTATAGCCAAATCCATGTCCATCAGAGGATTGTGATGTTATATATGAACACATCTAGTAGATGAGTATGACTAGGAGATGCCCAAGAGTTATGTAACTCCTGCGTCTGGTCAACTAATAAATTATCATAAGTCATTAGCCACATAAGTATTGTATATTAATCCTCATTTATTTCAATGTTTATCTATTTTTTATCTTTTATCTACTGTTTGTATTTGATAAATAGCGTAAATGGCTATACTTCTCAAAGAGAAGTACTCAGCTTTATCACCTGCCAGATAAGTAGTCACTATTATTTAGGAGATTTTTCTATTCTTTTAAAAATATAGAAGTTCTCATTTTTTTACATATTCAGTAGACCTAAGAATTGTGAGCGTACTAAAATACTTGGCCTTTTTCAATGACTTACAAATTTTCTACCTCTCAAAAACAATCAGGAGTTTTCTTTGTAAAGTGAGTTTATATACCTTGATTTCCTTTGTTAAGTAATTTAGCTTGCACCATCAGCTTAAACTTGAAAATTTTAGGCTCAAATAAACTTATACACTACATACTTTGGAAATGAACAATTAACTCTTTTAGAATCAACCAAAAATTGTACAGCAACAAAGAGATGAAAACTTGCAATGTTCAGTACATTAAACACTTTTCATCCCGTCATTTTGCAATAAGAGGGGAGTGAATATTTTTTAAAAATAATATTGAATGTAACAAAACAAGTTAAACCACCTAACCTAGCTAAGTTTATACAGGCCAACGTTAGTAAATATTGGACACTCTGTTTTAAGGATCCCAGTTTGACTCCTCATCAGTTGCCCCAAAATTTGGTCTTTCTACCATTTTAAATATCAAAAATGAATCATGAAATCTATATGAAGTTTAGAGAGGCAACTTTGTCTGCCTTGAGCTAAAAGCTTCAGTAAAATCGGACTCATACAAACTGAATATGTGGTAATCTTTGTGAAACCATCTATTAAGCACACCTAAAAGATTTTTGCTTGGCAAAGTCTCTATGGTTTGAACCTTTACCATGTCTAGGAAGAAGAATGACTAGACCAATTTTTTTGTTAAAGAATCTTGACATAAGTTTTTCTTGGAAATTTAGAAAAAGCCATTGTTGCTAACCACAGAACCGCTGCAGTTACTCACAGCCAAATTGATGGGTTAGTAAACCAGTTTGATGAATGTATCCCCAAAATATCAACACAGGTGTTAACCAGATAAATTATTAATCAGTGGAAAAGCAATATAATCAACCACTGCATTAGACTCTAGACTTAATACCAAAATATATATCCTCTAATATAAGAACCTTTTTATTAAGAGTCATGTGGCACAAAAAACTACTAGGATCTGGAAGGAAAAACCTTAAATTGGAGGAATATGTTCATTATAAACTTGCTTCAATCAAAAAAATGGTGAAGCTTTAACTCAATGTCCACTGAGGGAGACAAAGCAACCAGACAACTCAGAATATTTAGGATAATTAGTCCAGCCTATGTTTGACCATGTTTAAGCTTAAGTTTCTAAATACTATCTTATTCAATGAGAAAATTAATATAAATTGATTTTTGCTCCATGATGGCTGGATGCAGAAGCTGTCTGAAGGGATGTAGGTACTTTTCTCCAAACAGGCATTTGCTGAAGCCAGACAGGCTCAATTAATAAAGGACTTGGATGCTCTCAAGGACATTATTGCAACTGTTCACCTAGGCTTATAGAAGGGGAGGATGAAAATGACGACCCAAAAGTGCGCATAGTTATAATACAAAAGTCGCATCAGTCCAGATTCCAAAAACAGATTCTAGTAATTCATAGCACTAACATGAAGTGGAAGGAGATTATGATATATACTTTTTTTGGATTTAAACCATCCCACGTTTTTTGAGTTTTATACCTACTCTGAAACACACGCAGAGTCTTATTATGCTCAAAATCTTCTCTGCGTCAGTCAAATATAAGAAGAGAGACTGGCTCTCCTGATAGGGACTTAGATAAAGATAATTTCAAACCACTAAATCTTCCAAAATTTAATAAGGAAGGTAATCTACATACCTTTATAAAGCTTATTAAGATGTCCATGAGATGAGCATCAGATCGCTTAAAGGCATCACTCTTATAAATTCTTCAGATCATTACAGTTGCGACCTATTAATGACTTATGTAGCTGACACATGGTCACGTGCTGATTCAAAAGAAGCTGTTTTATAAAGAGTTTGCTAGGCTTGAAAGGCTTGCGACCTGCATGGCTGAGCTTTTAGCCATTAAAGTTAGACCAAATGAGATGATAAAGGACTTTATAGATCGATTTTATCCTGAAGCCCAAGTACTTATTGGTTTTAAAGAAATGAATGATTCTAATGCAAAAATTGCAATGGAACACGCTGTAAAGCCCTATTGTGATTTACACTAAGTAATATATTTTGCTTTGATTCATAGTATATAGATGGAAGGGATTGTGTACTATCTACACCGATGCACAAGCAGTTTTAAGGCGCATATTAGATAGTCATCAGCAGTGGTTGCACTTTTCAAAAAAATTAGTACAACATATGATGAGGTGTAGTGTAATAAGCTTCAGGGCCATAAACCAGAATGCGCCCAGTCCAATGTCATCACATGAGATTGTTGTGGTAGAAAAGGGCACTATGAAACTAGATTTATATATATATAGATGCAAAACCTGGAGCCAACATATCTCTCAAAGTTGAAAAAGATACAGAATCAGGAAAAGGACAGGTGGAGTAGTGGCGGAATGCTCTAATGCCATTACCCTAAAAACATTTCTCCTGTTGCTAACAATCTTTTTATAGAAATTAATCGAAAATTTTTTTTGCTTTGGATTATGGATGACGAAGTACATTTGGAGATGACTAGATCAAAAAATAGTTGATAAGCAAAAAAGTTTCTGAGAAGCTGAATTGAAGTGGTTAAGCCATATGCTAAACAAATGGCAGATCATGCCTTAATCCTGACACTACCTACTCCTGCGATCTGACATCTTTAGAGGATGTACAGGCTAAAATCCACATGCAGAAATTGGTTGTAAACTTCCTCAAAATCTTCTCCTGCCTCTAATCTTATTTGGATTCAGGCAACTATGAATCTATTCAAATAATAACCATTTTAAACTATACTTTTAGTGCACTTATGCCAATATTACGTTTAATAAGGTCCATGTTAATGCTATTATCAACAGTGACGCTACTAAAAATATTGTCAGCTTTAAGTTGGTAGAGATGTTAGGATATCTCTGGATGTTGAACACAACCAAGTGTATGGCACTTCAGGAGTGCATACCACTAGAGCTCTTGGGGACTATAGTGTCTTGTCTATAAGGTTTAGTTCATAATGATATCTGCTTTGACCATAATTCTACCCAGCAAAAACTATAAATTTCTTATGGGCAAATAATCATGTTTAGATTTGGAGTAGTTAATACTCATAAGGGTGAAGACATAACCATCCACAACCAGATTATTCTAAATATTATAAAAGAAGTGCAAAAAAGGAACAGAAGAAGCGCAATCTGATGATTAATATGGCTTATCAGGATGTCATAATCCCTATTGAATACTATTACTTAAAATGATGCGTCATATTATTACTGACACAATTTATGAGTCTAAGGTCTTACCATTTATGGCAAAGTAAAAAATGAACTTTAGATTGGGGAATGGAGGAAATAGTCATTACTCGGTTAACAATTTGGATCCTAAAAGGCTATACTAGGGAATTTACAGCCTTGGTTTGAACTCAACTTGAGCCTTATAGCGCTTAAGATAGTTATTTCAAGGCATTGAGAGACTAAAACTCTCAGTGCAAATATGCATAGTCAGCACATCTTGATTAAAAGGCACCAGGTTGTTGCCTATCTCCACTAAATCCTATTATGGAGATTAAACCTTTTCATAGCTTTGGAACCCTGAATGAGCTAGGGATTCCTGAGGATGATTTACTTCATGCATAATGTTGTTACTGTGGCCCATATAGGATAATTTTTTATCAATAAAAGGATTAAGTTAGAGTTTTATTTAAAAATTTGAGAAATTTTCTTAAAGAAAATATTAACTTGAGATTTTAAGGATGTAACCACAATATAGATAACTTTGATCACGTCAAATCTGACTAAGGAACTTAGACGTTCAAAAGCAGCTGAAGTGGACATGTCAAAATAAAATTCATGATATTTTTAATCTTGTATGTTGATATCTCTAAAGAGTCTATGTGCCTCTCTAACTTTGATCAGTAAAAAGAGAGATGGGAGTAATAGGGTCATTATTGAATACCGGAAGCTCAATAGAATTATAGAAATAAACCCTTATTCTCTCCCACGGATCAATGACTCTCTAGTAGGCCTAAGACGCAAAGTTCTTCTTGGTAATAGATTTAGTACGCAATATTGGAAATTAGCATGTCTAAATCTAAGAGAGAAAAATGACTTATTATGACTCTGGAATGGTTATCTCAACCAACTTGATTTCAGAGGGCTTAGTAATTCTCCAGCAATGTTTTAAAGGGATATAGACCCCCTCCTGGTGATCTTTAAAGTCACGTGTGTATTTGTGTACTTAGACAACATTAACATTTAAGCTGTACCTTTGACAACTACTTGCAACATTTGTAAGAGATTTTCAAGGAGTTAGTGGCTGAAAACTTAATGGTATAATCCCAGATTGCCAGTTCTTTAAGGATCAGCTGGTTCACCTTATGTTTGTTATTGAGAATAAGATTTCCAGTCACAACCGGTCAAACTAGAAGCCATCTTAAAATCAAGGGCTTAAATACAATTGAGATACTTAGGTCTTCAAAGAATGATTAGTTAATATTGCCAATTTATTGCCAATAATAATGAACTTAAGGAACCCTTTATTTTATCTATTTTAGGATAAGTCCCCTTTTGAATGGATTTTGGCCTGCCAGAAGGCGTTTGACCAGCTTTTTTTGGCCTTATTGGTGCTTCATTCTTAAAATATCCTAAATCTAGACCAAAAATTCATCCAAAAAGATGCTTCATTGATAGCAGTAGGAGCAGTTCTTTACAGAGTTGAGAAAAATGGCGAAGAGCACCCGATACCCTATACCAGTTGAGCCTTGAACATCCACGAGAGAAATTATACTGTTTTAGAAAGGGAATTATTGGCGATTATATATGCTTATAAGCAGTTTCAAGTCTATCTTCGTGGTATTCATTTTATTGAAATTACCAAGCACGCATCTCTCAGTTGCCTCAATAATTTAAATGAGCTATAAAGACGTCTGGCTTGCTATGTGCTCAAGCTGCAGGCTTATTAATACACCATTAAGAATCAGGCTGATGCTAAGCATCATTATGCCAAATGCTTGACTTGTCTGCCAATTGTGTAAAATCTACGTCAGGATTCAGATGCCCTATTATAGTAATTAGGAAGGTGAGCTTATGGCATTGATCCTAACCAGTACAGAAGATTCTTTTTGAGTTACAAAAGTACACTAATACAGAAAATATAGTCCTGTTAAAATTTATTGATGTAACAATTATATATACTCCTGAACTTCAGCCTGAACAAACTTAATTTTGACAGTGAATAGGGCTGCAAGTCATAAAGGATTTAAGAAAACTAAGGAACAACTCAAGAAGAATTACTATTGAGATGTAAGCATTTCTATATCTATAAAACCTTGGGATGTTGTAGATAATGTTAAGGGGGAAGCTTTTTAAAGCTATTTCATACCAGCTTGTTTGACCAAAAAAGCTTGTCTGGCATCCCGCTTCCATGGATGTGGTTAAACTCCTCCCAATTAGCAATGCAAAAGCTTAATATTAACATAGCAATCAATTACCTAACTAAATGAGTCAAAGTCAGAGCTACTTAGGACTTAGGGGCTCCACCTACCTCCAAATTCGTCTTGAACCAGATCATTCTCTAGGGTTGCAATCCTGGCAATAGTTATGATCTCTTGTGCTGTTAGCACAGGATTTCAACAGTATCTTGGCTGTAGGCACTTAGGCTCCTACCTGCAGTTAAATATTTTTAACGGGAGAATCACTACAAGAAGAATTTATATGAATTTAGATTATAGTAAATGTAAAAAAAGGATAAAAGATCCCCTTATAAAGTATCACCGCTTAGTTTTTAGACAAGTTAAGGGATAATAGTGAGATACCTGCGAACTCAGATTAGGCGTGGATTGGCTCATTTTAGGTATATGAAGATTTAGCCTATCAGAGCGCTCAAAAGTCTCTTCGCCTCGTCTTGACTTCATTTCAGGAGAGCGATTGACAGAAAGTGTGAAGTATTTTTGTGGTAAGTAAAACAATAAAGTTGGTCCAATCAGATATCTGGAAAATATTTTCATCTTTTGAACCCCTTTCAAGTCTATAAAAGGGGCTGGTTTTCCCTTAAGTGGCTGCACTAAATATAAAGCAGTACGAGGGCAGACATCTAAGGAGTTGGTCCATTCCACTGGGGTTAAGCGGAGATGAACTAGCAACATGCTGACTATTTTCCAGAACGTTAGCAGTAGAAAAGTTTCTCAAATCAGACCCATTCCGCTGTCAGTTTAATGGTAAATTATTAATAAGTTTGGACCTATTATTCACTGAGACATTTTTACCAACTAGACGAATATCTAATTGTATGACAATTGGCATTAATGTCTGCAATTTATTAACAGATATTGACATAACTTTTACTGCAAATGTCCTACAGAAACTCAATGAGCTGATGGGAGTTTGAGGGGTGCTTTCAACTCCATATCACAAGGAAACTGGCAGCATATATTGGATGTGTTAATGGTTTGCTTGTAAACATTCTTAAGAAGTTAGCTTCCCAAAAGACCTCGTAATGAAGTAATTTCTTAGTTTGGCCATATTTGCTTTCTTTATCTCATACCAATTGTTTTGCAATTTGGTTTTAATGACCATTCAAGTTTACATTTTTTACTTAAATCCTTACTTTTAGATAAAGATTTTTATTTGGGCTTAGTTGCTGAGTTTAGCATGTTAAATTAGTATAAGGCAGATTGCCACAATGCCAATCTCAATCTGTTATATTATATCATGAAGAATTACTTTGACCATGCGTCCACGTTTTTATATGTAGCTATTAATCAGTAGAATTAAATTAATATCAATTTACTCTGGGCCACGACATGAATAGCTACTGAGGGTCAAATTCTTCATACCCCTCTGGCAATATTCCCCAAATCAATTTACTATCCTATTTTATGGGGCTTTCCAGCATTGTAATTTGAATCCTTTTTATTATTTTAGTTTCTCTTTTTCCCAACTGGCATAAAATTTTTTTAGGGTTTTTGTCCCCTAAAATGCCAAGCCAATGGCTTCTACCATTTTCCCTAATAATTATCCACTTCTTGGTACTCTATATTGTAGTTTATCATGATTTGATTGAAACTAGAAGATATCTTTTCGTTTACTAGCTTGTTTAAGCTGCATAATAAACTTTTGATGATAATCCATTTATTTTCTGATTTTAGAGTTACTAGTTTACACAGTCTCCCTTATTTTAGATAAGAATATAACTTACCTATGCAGCTATAAGTCAAATTTCAGCTCCAATTACAACAAGTGGTGCTCACTAAAAGGGCCCTGTTTTTTAATATCCTGTTTTCTGCTATAAAAATCTACAATGTCATACTCTGGTGATGTTTATTGGGGTGACACACCATATTCCTCATAAGATAAACTGGGTCATGATGATGCTCACCTGAGTTCTAGAATCATGGCCTTGTTTGCTGAATAATAAAGATGCACCAGCGTAAGAAACAGTTCCTGTTATCACTGAAATATTAGGAGTTAAAAACTTTGCGCGTCTTGGTCCATTCTCAGGGGCAGGAAATAAGGGATTTAATCCAAGGTTAATTAAGTCTATCTGGAAACGATAAAAGGATGACCAAAAAGTTTTGGCAGAATTTCAACATTATATTAGTATCATAAAGCAACTACGCCAAGATCTTTATCATACTATGCTTAAGTGCAGACAAGAAAATTACAAAGCCAATTTGTTAGATTCTAATTTTGATGATTCTATGATAGAATTTGAGGCTAATGTTCCCAATGTATTAACTGCTGTAGCCCTATCAGCTGCTACTTCTAGCCTGCCGCGGCAGCCGCCACTTCTATTAGCTATAATCCTCAAGTTACTCCAGCGCCTTCAACTTCAATTAACACAGTGAACCTGTCCAAATTTGATAGGCATGTAAGTATCCATACTTCCATACAGTTATTTTAAATTATGATGAGAATACCAATGACCATATTAAACTAGTCATATTGAGAATTTTCAAAAAACCCTTACATTCAGGAATTAGCATTGCCAAAGATAGTTTGAAGTTGGTATGTCATATGTTAATGACAAAAACGTTATCATTGATGAGTTTGCAGAACGGAAAGGGTGATAGGATGGAAAAACGCCTTCCTATCAATAACTTAAAGCTGGCGATGAAATGTTAGCCTTGACTGATTGGTTTTATTATGAAACTCAATTAATGTATGGGCCCAAGTTCTGAGTCATTATGATGCTTAAATTGCTATCTACCATGACTGTGAGTCTCACATAGAATTTTATTGCGCCAGGTCTCCGTTTTATACCCAAAAAAATCTATCACAGAAATGGTAAATTACCTTCAGCGCTGCGCCCTTACTTTTGGTGCTCCTACCACTAAGACCTCCAAGAAAGAGTCAGGTACTTATGTATCAATTGTGACTATGGAATAGAAAAAATGGAAAAGCTCTGACAGAGATGTAAAGGGCTATTCTATCTCCATCAAAAGCTCATAAGTCTCAGTTAATGACCTAAGTATATAATGCAATGCTGCCTTGTTGGTGAATTTTCCCCTATGAATATATCAACCAAGTTGTTTATGGCTCCACAGCCTTAGGTGAACACTAATTTATTTAATTATTTTCGTCAAGCAGATACTCTTGATATTCACATGCTCATATGTCATGATAATCAAACTGAGTCTACGTACGTTGTTTTAACAAGTACAACATACCGTAAAGGCAATCATGGACAGCGGAGTACCCATCAACCTAGGTCCTACAAAACTAATAAAATTGGTGACAGAATCTGATATTGCCCACTGCAAATCATAAGGCACTGTGGGACCAAACGCCACTACCTCTCTTGGATTGTATAGCTCCTTGCAACTGAGGTTTGGCACTAAAGTAATGTTTGCTCCAGCCAACATTTTACCACATGGGAATTATGAGTTACTTACTAGTGTCTCTTTTATAAAGAAATATGGGCTGAAAGCTATCTTTGAGGACAATACATTAAAGGTAGGAGGACAACGCGCTCCTTGTATTATACCAGGGGTATCCTCCAATGTTGAACTTTACCTGGTGGGCACAGTTATCAAACATTCAATTGACCCACTGAGATTGCGTTGCCAACGCCAGATGAGAAGATGACAGATCTTTTATCAGGGTTGTTTTGTAGACTTGTTAACAACGTAAATACTGTGCCTATACAGCTTTCAGTGATGGTATTGTTTGAATATATCACCAGCTTTATTCCACTTCCCAACCTTCACTAACTGTAAATGTTAAGTCCAAAGAGGAAATTAATCCCATTAGCTATCAAAAAATCTATTAACGGCTTCTAAATCTGCCTCAGTGGACTTTGAAGTCCATCAAGATTCCACTCCATTCTGGACAAAAATGTAATATTAAACCGGGGATCAGGCACTAAAATAAAATATATTACTTTACAGATTCCTGAAGGATTATATGCTAAAATTCTTCCATTAATCCGATAATTCAAAAAAGGATCCCACTGTTGCCTCTTGTGCCGTCTTTCCTCACCATGGAGAAATTAAGGTGTCTTTGTAGAGCAATTACTTTTACCCAGTGCACATCTTAAAAGCACCAAATAGTTTCTTATGTTTATGTGCTGTATGGCCTAACAGCCTCATATTCTTAGTTACATATAACCTCACTCAATTATGTAATTGATTTTTTGGTCAAGGGGGAAATGTTGTGATTTTGTTTCACCGACCAATCATTTTTTTATCTTATATTTTTTTACTTAAATTCCCTTTTTTAGACAAAGAGATTGATTTTTGTGCTTAGGTGCCAAGTTTTCTCCAGTGAATTAGTTTATAACAGATTGCCTCGATGCCAATGTCAATCTGCTGGAGTATATTATGACAGTTTACTTTTCCCACGTGCCAACATTTTTATATGTAGCTAGTAAGAAATAGAGTTAAATTACTATCAATGTACTCTGGGCCACGACAAGAATAGCTACTGAGGGTCAAATACTTCCCACCCTGCTAGAAATATCACCTAGATTACTTACTATCAGTTTATGAGGCTTTCCAACGTCAAAAATCAAATCTTATTTTTTTATTATATCTCTCCTTTATCCTTCTGGCTTAAAAAATTGTTAAGGGTTTAATTTCCCCTAAACTTCCAAGCCAATTGTTTTTTTATTAAGAATCATCATTCCTTGCATAGCACTCTATGGTGTAGTTTAATATTATAGGAGTTGAGACTTAGATGGGATCTTTTCATTTATCTAACTTATTTAATCTGTATAATAAAAACCTTTTTAATAAATATCTATCCTTTGATTTTAGGGTTACTATCTTAATATAGTCTCCCTTACTTTATCGCAAAATTAACTTACCTGTGTTATTTTTAATTCAAGACTAGCATCATATAATACAACATGCACAAAATATTATCCATCTCATCTATCTATGAGAAACATCTAGCCTTGCCACCATTGCTATATTCTTTGCTCCAAGGCTATCAAGATATGATCCTTCTACAGTATTATAGCAGCTTGCTAAATTTCTTTTAAACTTCACAGCCCAAGCCTTTGATAATAATTTTGAACTCTGAAAGGCCTGGCATTAAAACCCCAGAAAAATTGGTTTATTCTTCCCAAATTCATTGTAGGTAATGAAGTATTTTATAATACTTATAATTTGGAATGAACAAAAAAAGTTAAATTGTTTTGGGTTGACTCATTCAATGTATTTGAGAAAACTTTGAACTCCACTTACATGTCTAAGGAGAAAAATTGTGGGCACTTATATAATTGAGTCCATGCCAAATCTTAAGGAATTTTCCAAAATGGTCGATTAAAAACAAAAAATAGAAATTTTTTGATTAAAATAATACTATAACAGAAGGCAATTGTATGGAAAATATAATATATAGTAATAATTTGAATAAAGATGAAGAAAATTTTCTTTCTCATTGCAATCACTATTGCACCCTATTCATTTTCAAGACTGAATCTAGTTTGATAATCTCACAGAGGAGATTAGTCTGCGCCCATGTCAGGGAGCAGTTGGGCAAGCAAGGTAAGAGGAGCAGGTGGAAGGCCCGCGGCCTCCAACGTTCAAAAACGCCCCAGAGAATCTGGCGGAATTGATAAAAATACTAAGAAACCGGCGGTCACTATTTCCCCAGAGATACTCACATGGCAAGCACGATGCAACCAGTACATCAACACGCCATATTCCCAACCACTTTCATTGGTGGAATTGGAGTCCGCGTGTTTCTGGACATCCAAAAAACAGCCTTATGAGAAAAATTTTGTGAAGATGTACACACAATTTTCCTGACCGCGGTGTACGTTGCACCTCACTCCATATCATGCGGTTGGCTGGACCTAGGGTTGGCTGGACCTAGGTTTCGAAAGCAAAATGGCAGCAGATGAGGCTGCGGTGGTGTGTGTAGTGGTTGACCTCCCTGAAGGGCAACGGGTCATCAAAACTAAATGCACCAGATGGACAAAATAAAACTAAATTTTCCTCACGTTCAACTTTTTGCCTACTATGGTAAAATGTGACAATTTGGAAAAACACCTGAAAGATGGTCTCGCCATATACAGCGAAATACAATCTTTTGGTATGCAATGCTTCATGCTGATGCCACACCTGTGCACCGGCAAAGCCATCACAGTTTGGACCCCAACTGAGGAGATCGCGAAGGACCTAACCCAGATCCCACACTCCACTTTTATTGATATTGCAGGGCATACCACCCACCCATTCTGGGTGACCGTGGACAGCGCGCCCCCCATTTGCACCCACTGTGATGCGTTTGGCCATAAGGCACATGCATGCCCCATCAAGGAGGGCGTCACATTCCAAGAGCACCCCTCAGCAGCCATGGCCAGCAGAGAGGCGCACTACAAACCAACTGCAAGCACCAAGGAGGCCTTCCCATGGAAAGTACAAAGCTGCTACCTACTGATAAAGCCTATCTCCCCACAAGAGCAGAAGAAGGCCAAGCAGGCCCATAGGGCCGCGGCCAAGGAAGCAGCCAAAGCCACCACCACTATCCCACACTCACAATGCCAGGAAGACATGGAGACCTTCGCGGCAGAAGCAACTCAGGAATCCATCAACCAATCAGATTGGGAAGCCTATGCTGAGCGGGCCACTCAATCTGAGGATCCAATGGGAGATTTGATCTCACCCAATCGTTGCACCCAAGCTCCAGTTGAAAATGACTTGGGACTCATCCCAACTGAAAATTTTTTTTGACCCACTCAATGGTGCACCAAACTCACCCGCACCGCAAAAAATTCATCTGACGTCGGGAAAACAAAAAGCAAAGGTTAAAGCCAACGCGACTCTTTCTGCAAAAATCAACAAAAACTCCGATAGCGTTGCTGCTAACACCCACGCTGCTGTGAAGGCCCGCGGGGATCTAGAAGAGGATGGTGGGCCTGGGTGCCCACCCCCTCGCACCTAAGGTGCGAAGGGGGAAACCTTCACCATAAGGATGTTGAATATCGCCAGACTCAAGGCCTCCCCGTCCTGGGCTAGGAAACTGAGTTTTTTACAACACAATTTACCCGTGGATATCCTGGCCATTCAGGTGTCCCACTGTCCACGAGGTTCCGAGGAAGCTTGGAAAACAATGCACCTCCCATCCCTATCCTTTTGTTCGATGCACTGTGGGGTGCTAATTTGGTAAAATAATTTTTTTAAATTTTTATCCTCAGAAACATTCCTAAATGGCCGAGTTCTTGTTGTCACCTTCTCATGGGCTGACATAGCACACGCAATCATCAACATCTATGCCCCAAACAGTGCACATGAGCGTCAGGAATTTTTCTCATCAGTCAAATCCCTCCCACTACCCCCAGACTCCTTCAAAGTTGGCGGCATGAACTGTTGGCTAAACACACCAATGGACCGGTGGCCTCCTCACCCCACGCCCTCCAGGGTCACGTAGAACTATGCGTTCTAAAGGCCACCCTCAGGTTAATGGATGCGCTGCTGCGGCATGCCCCGCTGCTTGAAAACATGACATGACCCCGCATCCACAATGGCCAATTAAGGTCCATGACCCGCATTGACATTATTCTAACACTGGCAAAAATCCAACCCCACATCTCCCACTTCAAGACAACAAAATTGGAATTCTCTGACCATCAACTAGTCTCGCTAACCTACCACCTACCTGTCACGGCTGCTAAGGCCCCACATTGGTACAAAATCCGCCCCCCAAGCTTGGGTCGCCAGGATTTTCCAGGTGGGTAGAAGAGGCAACTATGGCAAAAAAGTTGGTTGCACCATTTTGCGCGGACCCCATTTCCACATGGGCAACTTTCAAAGATGACACCATCTGCCACTCTCGCCATCTCTCCTCCAGATGTTCATGAGCCACATCAGCGGTTATCTTGTGCACTCTAGCAGAATTGGCACACTTGGAGTCCAACATCCCAGTTACAGGATACAGCTCTGCATGGGGACAGAAGTGGGTGGAGGCAGCTGCCCACTTCAACGCACTCAAAAGACAACACAAACATCGGGTTTGTGATCATTACAGGGCCACACGCATCACAAAAGGCAACAAGTGCACCGCACATTTCTTTATAAAATTTTTCGCACCACGCCAGAGCGTGGCCTGCACACAGGTGCAAAGATTGGATAGTTCTATTGTGGATACACTGGCTGAAGTGGCAATCGAAACACAACAGTATTACTCCAAGTTGTACCACTTCAAACCAATTCAGCCAGCTGAAGTGGCGGAATTTCTTGACTGAGCCCACATCTGCTCCATTCTCCAATACCCGGAAATAATGAATTTGATTACTCCAAACGAATTATGGACAGCCATTCGTGGTGCATCAAACCAAAAATGCCCAGGCCCAGATGGCATTTCATATGAGTTCTACAAAAAATATTTCAAATATATATCCCCATTGCTGCTCCCCTCACTTAACCAAAGATTGATGGAAATGCGCCTCCTACCAGGAGGACATGAGGCCTTCACTGTCATACTCTTCAAGAAAGAGGATAAGCTAGACTTAGCCAACTGGCGCCCCATTGATCTAACAAACACAGACACCAAAATTTTAACAAAAATCATGGCTAACCGTTTAGGGACTGTAGCATCTGCCACCATCTCCCCAGAACGATTCGGTTTCATCCCCAGAAGGTCGATTTGGGATAACGTGCACTCTGTGGCTAATGTATGTCAGTCCACAGCCTCTGGGGCACTTGTATTCTTGGACCAACAAAAGGCCTATGATAGAGTAAACTGGGAATACCTCAGGGCCTGCCTCCATCAATTCCGCCTACCCCCTCGCTTCATCAACTGGGTAATGCTGCTCACAGAATCTGCAACAATGGCAGTATGTGGCCTTGGCTTCCTAACGGAAGTATTCTGCCCTCAAAGGGGCTTACGACAAGAGGGGACCCCCTCAGCCCACTCTTATACAACTTCAGCCTTGACCCACTACTGCGAAATGTGAATGCCCAACTCACTGGGGTCCACATGCCAGGACAAGCCCCAGTCAAGATAATGGCATTCGCAGATGATTGTGTGGTGGGGGTGTCTAATAATCAAGATGCACGCGCGCCTGAAGCTCTCATCCAGGAGTATTCCCGGGTAAGCAACGCGGCACTGAACGCTTCCAAAACCAAAATCATCCTCCTTGGTCGGTTTCAGAACTGCTGGACCCCAGCAATTAGTTCCCAACCTGGCCCATCTGCTCGCCCACATCCTCGCCCTACTAATTCAAAACACACCGCCCCACTGGTGCTCTCCTTCGTGCCACGTCCTACCATAGGACCAGTACGCCATCTGGGCGTGTGGATGGAGGCAGGCGGATACGCATCAGCAGTAATGGAGTGCCATATTCTGGATAACGTGATGAAGCGAATCGCCTCTCTCAGAGCCCACCCTACTTCCCTTACTGGCAGGATTGTTTTAGCCAACTCCATGCTCCTCTCCAAAGTCTGGTTTGGAGCCCATGCCATCCCCTTCTCCCCAAGCTTCTACAAATCCTTGTACGCCTTGCTGCAAGGATGGCTTTGGTCAGGCCGCCTTCCACCAGTGTGGCTAGAGGTCATGTTTGGCCCCCAACATCATGGTGGCATGGGCCTGCTTGACTTTAAAGCCCATTTCGCCAAGATCCTGGGTACCTGGATTGCGGCCGTCACCACCCCTACACTCCCCTCCCAACACTGTTCCCACGCAGCCCGCTCCAACTTCTCCCGCGCCTTGGGCCTCAACAATCCATCGAACCACCACTCCCTAATGATATACCTCGCATCACACACATCGGCCACAGGTCCTCACGGGACTAAAACCCAATACAAATGAATCCTACTCTCCATGCGGAGCGCTGAGTGGAGAATTCGTATTAGCGGACATACAACCCAAAGAGGCCGCCCCTCTCCCCAGTTCACACAAGAGGTACAGGGGCTACCCATCCATGATGGCGTGATCCCCATTCGGCCCCATGTCCTATCCAGGGTGGACTACCTGGACATGATGGACATCCCTTACTCCATTGAGACCCAAAAAAGTATCTAGAAATATGTACACCATCCTCTGTTGCAACCTCAAGTCTGCTCCCATGTGTGGCGCTGCCTGAGGCGGGTGTATCGTACAGCTGAGCGCTCTAACGCTTTACACTCATCCTGTGTCGTGTGTGGCCAGTATGGAATGCTGTTTCACCGCCTGGAGAAGTGCCCTACCTCTAAAGTGATATGGCGCGAAGTTCAACGTCTTCTGGGCCAGGATCAAACGCATCCCTTCAGTCTGTCAAGAGATATGTTCGCTCTATCAATGGCCTCACCCCTTCTGCCCTCCCTTCATGATTTGGTGGTTGCAATCGCCATGTGGAACATCCACACGATTGTCTTAGATGCCATCGCAGGCTCCACCCCCACCCTCCCAGAAGCGGTCCACAGATTCTGGTCCCATTTGGTGGACCACTTTCAAGCATGGATGTTTGGATACCTCCCACTGCATTGCTGACAGCTGGTATCTTCCTGGTTCCCAGTCTGGTTCATCAAATCAGACCCCTTCCTCCACACGTGCTCAATTGTGGCTATGGCCCCTTCACACGTTTCCTCCCCCTCCCCATAAGTGGCGTTCCCGCTGGCAACAAGAGATAGCATCGCTTCTCTGGGGTGCCTCCCCTGGTACTAAGTTTTGTCTCTTCTGAGTCATATTCAAAAGTGTCCATCCTATGGTTGGCCTTCCCCACAATAAATTTATATTTAAAAAAGATGAAGATATATACATAATAAAATAAGGGTTTATTTGTTTGCTCTCAAAGAGGGGATGAGAATCAAGCCTTTACTATTCAGTTGAACGTCCAAAAATAAGTCCAATTGACTCCCTGAGAAGTTATACAAATAGCCTTATCCACATAGAGCTAAAAACAATGAATGCAAGTAGAAACTGTTTACCTCCACAAGAAGGGATAAAAGTACTCAGCCACTTTGAAAAATATCAAGTCTGGAATCAGATGGAAAACAGATTACCAAGATAAGGTTTTAATAAAAAATTATTATGATAATCATATATACCTGAGAGTTGCAGATGATCATGCTATGTCTCCTCATGATACCATAATATTAAAAGAGAAATATGTAAACGCCTCCCAAAAGGCATCAGATCTGGTGAAATACGCATAAGGTGGCCTAAATTGGCCATAATGGCAATTGATCATTGAACTCATCATTATGGAGTCCTTGGAATGATATATCATTGCCAGGACTGAATTGGGCGTCATACTTTTTGTGAGTGTTTAGTTCAAGAGCAGCATTAATTTTGCCAAAATTCTAAAGACAGAGCCCATGTGGAGATTAACTCTTCTGTAAAATTGGTCACCTGCTTAAGGTCTTGAGCCTTGATGGAAGGAGCGGTGTAAAGAACTGTAAGAACTGGATCAAACTAGCAACAAATTCAGCTTCATGTTCATGTAATTTTGACCATTATGTGGGCCATCTGAGGTTGAAGTAATGCAGAATAATTTTGCGGCATCATAAAGTGGTAAGCACATAAAGAAACTCAAACAGGATATCCCTTTTCAATAGTGTTCTAACAGGGAAAATTTGGGTCCTTGGAATTAAAATATGACAATAAGTTCCACTTAAGAGACCCAAGGAGGAATGTGAATGAAGTTTATAAACAGTAGATTTTACAGTGTTTTCTCTGGACTAATTAACCTCCTCCTCAATAAGATATCAGCCTGAGTAGAGGTGACCATAGTTAGCACAGAAAGCTATGGCTTAACTCAGGCTCTCACATGGAACCTAAAACAAGCTATAGACTCATTGTATAAGGCAAACAGGATATGTAACTATGATGCTTGAGATTGAAATCTTGATGTAATGACAAAAGATTGAGTTTGATTATTGACTGACTTTTAAGGGAAATAGTAAACTCAGGGTTTATATTCCTTCAAGTGAGGGTGCAAATGTTATATTTAAAGGTTGGCTCAAATAGTAAACCCTTTGAGAAGACCTCAACGTTGATAACGCTACTCCCATTGATGGATCCCTTAAGCCTTCCCAATTACCAGAATAATTTTGATATTAGTTTACCTCAAAACTACCTTCATTAGATCGTTTTCCTCCCAATAAACAATGATATTATTAGTTATGGGATAATTACTATGCTTAATTATGAGGCCGCTGGGTGCAAACTGTCTCATGGCATTAACTAATTAGATTCTTTTAATATGTGCATCAACTGATACATCATGGCAAGTTGTGGTGTCAAT